>CAMZMU010000076.1:8097778-8204411 GCA_947311845.1 Poa pratensis | reverse complement strand
GGGCCGAATGGTCGTTGGGGGAATCCGGGGAGGGTTTATGCACTCAAGACGTGCACAAGCAAGAACATGCAAGAAACCACAAGAACATGAACAAGAAACCGAGAAAGCCAAGAACACAAAAGACACCACGATGTACCCCAGGTTCGGGGCCTTGCGTGAGGAAGTAAAACCCCTACTCCTGCCTTTCCTCTCCAATATATCATGTCGTTCTCAGGTAAAGGTGCTCCTCGAGCGTATGATGCTGCCAAAAGAGAGCTCGAGATAGAAGATGAAACTATGAAGGGGGAAATGAGCTAGGGTTTTTTCCGTCCTCCTCCCTAGAGGTAGAGATGACGCATAATACATAGGCCGAAGTACAGTTTTACCCCTGCCCCACTAACAATGCATGGTCAAAAGGAAGAAGACAAGCCTCTGCCTCCTGCCAGCTCAACGCCGGACTGTCAGGCCGGACAGCCTAGCTTTTCCTCTTCCGGTCATACTGTCAGTAGCCTGCCGAGGTCTAGCCGTAGACCTTTCCCGAAATAGCCAAGTCAGCTCCTAGGCCCCCCAGCTTCCGTAAACCCTGGACGGACCTCGCTGTCCTCTGAAGCTTCGGGCTACGAGCTCTGCGGCGCCGTGACCCCTCTGACATGCCTCGATCCTTGCTTGCCAACCTCGGATAAACACTCCTGATCCTATACCTCGGTAGAGAATACCTTATTCCTGTGGTAGCTAGCTGACTGCCCCGAGGTTGATACCTCGGAGGAAATACCTCGGAGAATATACCTCACGTACACCTTATTCGGGTGACGCCTCCTGCGTCCTTGCTCAATCGTTACCTCGGACAGCTTACTGCCTTAACCTTACATGTCTTTACTTCATCTTACCCTACCCGGGGGTAACCCCCCGACAGTACCTAGGGGATGCCACTTTGGATCAGCAAGTTGTCCAAGACAGAGCTGCGACACGCCGTGGACAAACTCGCAGGGCATGTACCAACGTGGAAAAGCTTCCTTGCTGCAGAGAAGTGGGACGTTAGTGCTAATTGACTCTACGCTCACGGCGACAGTCATTTATCACCTACTCTCGCTCGATCTTCCTCCTTGTTCTTTACCTGCGTCGACAAGCTGTTAAGGGGGTTCTTCTGGTCTGCCTCGACGGAAGCTAAGAAGGGCCAGTGTGTAGTGGCCTGGCATATCGTGTGCACGCCGAAGGCGTTCGTGGTCTCGGTGTCAAAAAATCTGCGCCTGATGAACACGCGCTGAGAGCGTGGTGGCACTGGCTGCAATGGGTGGATTCGAGTAAACCTTGGCCATGAGCTGGATTCACGTTGGCCCCGGAAGCGGAGGATTTGTGTGCCGCATGTACAGGTGCGAGCTGGGCAACGGCCACGCCTATCTTTCTGGAACGGCAAGTGCCTGGATGGCGCAGTATCAGCGACATGGCGCCACATCTAATGGAGTTTGTCAACCTGCGGCTCGCAACTTAAAAGTGGTCCAATTGTTACCTGACCACCGGTGGGTGGCTGAGATCACCGGAGCCCCGTCGATACCCGCCATTGCTGAATTTATGGAGGTTTGGGAATTGCTAAGAGATCGAGCGCTGATAGACGCGGAAGACACCTTTGTGTGGAAGCTGACGGCAAATGGCCATATTCGCCGAAGTCAGCGTACGAGGCTTTCTTCATCGGCAGAGTTGAGGCTCCCTGCGCGATTGCTGTGGAAAGCAGGAGCACCCCCACTGCACAAGTTACACATGTGGTTCGTCACGAATGGGCGCCTATGGACAGCGGACAGGCTTGCACGGAGAGTCTAGAACACCCTAACGGCATGTCCTCTGTGCTGCCAAGAACAGGAAACATCGAACACCTGACGCTGTAGTGCTCCTTGCACGTGAGGTTTGGTACGCGATGCTTCTCCCATAACCGTCACCACAGATCACACCCACAACCGAGTCGAGTTGGATGAATGGCCTGTAGTGGCGGCCGCAGTACCGCGTCGGATGGCGAAAGAGGTGAATGGGCTCATCATTCTAACTGCTCGCTGTCTCTGGCTGGAGAGGAACAGCATGGTTTTCGACAAAATCACGAAGATGCCGTGGGAGGTTACCAGGCTAATCAAAGTGGAGTTTGAGCTTTGGAAGAAGGCCAAGCTGTGTGGAGTAATGTTGCGAGAGATCGAGTAGCTGTTTTTTGGGTGGTGTGGTGGGTAGGTAGGACGTTCGTATGTGATCTTCCTGCCGTTCTTGTAAATGTGTCAAACTCTCTTTCTTAATAAAAAAGACATGCAAGTCTCATGCGTGTTCTTGAAAAAAGACCTTAATAACACAATCTCGATGTAAGAGTAGTCATTGGCTCGTTGGTGACCCTGTGTAGTTGACAACTTGCTGAACCCTGAAGAACAACAAGCAAGCAGTAGAATCACGCGCATTTTATGACGATCTTGAAGCAGGAGTAATTGCCTACGTTGATATGATTTTGCAATACTGCTTCAAGACCAAACCATCTATCAGGCAGCATCCATTGCATCGGCTCGATGCAGCCCTGTTCCCGATGAAGGTCGTATGGGATGGGGTGACGTGCTCCGTGATCATCGCGGGGATTTCATTCTCACCTGAAGTGAGGGACAAACGGAGTTTCCTGATCCTGAGGCGGCCGAAGGTTTGTCCATCTGACAATTGCTGATGATACTTCGTGACCATGGCTTTGAGAATGTTCTCATTGTTTATGATTGTCTGACGATGATCCAGCGTATCTCCTTGTCGGCTCGGGAGGTCTCTGGTTGGATTTGTGGTAAAGATATCAAGGCTCTCGCGGGAGGGTTCAACTCCTGCTCTTTGAAGCATGTTTTAAGATCCTCGAATGTCATCGCGCACCGTTTAGGTCGTTCTTCGGAACGCTCAGCTTGTAATATTTCTATTGGTGTTATCCCCGGTTTTATCCGGGCTGAACTTTGTAATGTGATCAATAAATGTGATGTTCTCTCTCTCAAAAAAATGCAAACCTGCCTAACGATATGAACCTTGCATTAAAACATGTCTAGATACATGTGTGTGTGAAATAGCTAGAAAGTCTTATATTTTGATACGGAGGGAGTAACATGTTTTGTGTTTCTAATTTTTCACTTTGATCCTTTAAAATCAGATCACGTCGCGCTGCACGTAGGCTCTCGCTCTTGTGATCAATAAATGTGATGTTCTCTAAAAAAAATGCAAATCACCACAAGTTAGCTAAACAATTATGCAAACCTGCCTAACGATATGAACCTTGCACTAAAACATGTCTAGATACATGTGTGTGAAATAGCTAGAAAGTCTTATACTCCCTCCGTTCCAAAAAGGATGACTTCCATTTGTCTACAAACATGTTACTCCAAAATACTCCCTCCGTTCTAAAAAGGATGACTTCCATTTGTCTACATGCGGATGTATCTAGATATGTATCTAGATACATCCGCATGTAGACAAATGGAAGTCATCCTTTTTAGAACGGAGGGAGTATTTGGAGTAACATCCGCATGTAGACAAATGAAAGTCATCCTTTTTAGAACGGAGGCCGTATCTAGATACATCCGCATGTAGACAAATGGAAGTCATCCTTTTTAGAACGGAGGGAGTATTTTGGAGATACATCCGCATGTAGACAAATTGAAGTCATCCTTTTTAGAACGGAGGGAGTATTTTGGAGTAACATGTTTTGTGTTTCTAATTTTTCACTTTGATCCTTTAAAATCAGATCACGTCGCGCTGCACGTAGGCTCTCGCTCTTGAAGAAAAAGAAAAAAATATCGACGCCTGAGAGATTCGAACTCTCGCGGGGAAACCCCATGTACTTAGCAGGCACACGCCTTAACCACTCGGCCAAAGCGTCGGTTGTTGATGCTTCTTCTACAGAGGTTTCTTTATAGGCTATTTACTAAAATATGAAGTAGGACTCTTTCCACCCAGGACTTGACGCCTCAGTTCCTCACTCTCCGAAACCCCACCATCCAGCCCCCAGCGAACCATGGACGGCGGTGGCGGACGGCCATCTCTTCCGTCGGCAGCGGCGGCGGGCGCCTCCGCCGCGGACGAACCTCGCGACGCGCGGGTGATTCGGGAGCTCCTCCGGTCGATGGGGCTCGGCGAGGGCGAGTACGAGCCGCGCGTCGTGCACCAGTTCCTGGACCTGGCCTACCGCTACGTCGGCGACGTGCTTGGTGATGCCCAGGTCTACGCCGACCACGCGGGTAAGGTCCAGCTCGACGCCGACGACGTTCGCCTCGCCATCCAGGCCAAGGTCAATTTCTCCTTCTCCCAGCCGCCGCCCCGCGAGGTACCTCCCAAATCCACCTTCAACCCTAGCATATTTTCGTTAAATTCGGAAAATTACTAGGTTTCGTAGCTTCATACTGGATTTTAGGCTAAAATCTTAGCTTTCGTCATGGATTGGTGTCCGTAGTCTATAGTCCAACAACCCTAGTTCTCCTGTTTTATAACCTGGATTGTGCTCATGCTTGTGTTAGTGCTATGCATTTTGGTACCAGTAATGAAATTCCTTTTTGTGGAATCTCACTGATGCGAAAGTGGTATCAGTGTAAATAACTAAATATACGCTAATTTGTACTATCCCACCTTCGCATCCTTGGCTGGAATAGGTCGTCTCATCTATGAGAACATCATGTATGCTGCCGATCTGTCGCGGTGCCACCATAGCCACAAATCGCCGATTCAGTTAACTGTACTAGCTTTATTCTCATTCTTCATGCTGAATGATTGGTGGTGCAGCTGGATGCCTTCATCCTTGTCGACAGGCCGCTCTTCCATCGTCCTCAATGGCGTCCCTGGTGACTATATCAGATGCAGAAACAATCTACACCAAGGAGTCTCACTCCCTCTTTATTATAGTGGCTTTATGTCCCATCCAGTAGGCTGGAAGACTAGGCAACATCGCCCACCTTCTTGTTGGTGACACTCACCCCCAGGTGCTTCAGTACGACGATGACCTCTCATGACTCATCCCTAGTAGAGGAGATATTCATTCTGTCCAGCACCTTAAATCTCTCCTCAACGCCTTTGCTGACGCAACTGCCCTTGCCATAAATTTCCATATATCTGATTTCATCCCCATGCATAAACCTGCATAGATCCTAGGTTGTAGCATCTCTGGTTTTGCTCAGGTTTTCCCTTGGCCTTTGCCCCCTCTTTTCAAAATTTGACAAATATCTTTCTGCTTGGCGTATCATCCTTCTCTCCTCTGGTAGAGTATAATTGTATGGAGAAATTACCAATGGCTTTAGATAGCCAGTATTGCATGCCAGCTTTAACTAAACCCCTTCGTTTGATGAATAACCTAGAAAACTCTTCAGATAATACATCTTCCGATTCTGAATGGGTTTTTAATATTCCCAAAGGTCTACTTGTTTGTGCAGTCACGAGATATCGGTAACTTAGAGTGATCTCCGTAGAGAGCGCTCTTGACAAGTTCACCTTCATTTCCCTGAGTATGTCACTTAGAGACACATTAGAGTTATGGAACATCGAAAGCTTTCACCACCAATGAGTTGTGGGCCCCTTCTGGGAATATTAAGCCAGCAGAAGAACGGTAGGTGTGGCTAGCAGCACATGGAACACGAAGCCTCCAAGAGCGGGAGAGGAATTGCAAAAGATGAGTTAGCCCTTGTCTTGTTAGGAAAGTTCAGTTGAGCCATGCCTTGTTTGGAAAGTTGAGTCCATGCTTGTTCGGAAAGCTGAATACATATCTTTTATGGTTGGAAGTCTTAAGGATCTCGCACATCTAGTTCTATTAATCCGTAGCGTTTGTCCTTGAGAATCACACAATAAATAATCATTTCCTTCTGAAGTTCTTGTCTCAGCCTTCTAATTCCCTATTCTTTCCAACATTCCATTTCTTCTCTGCCGACCAGTGTCGGAGCCAGCAAGTTCATGGAGCCTGTGGCAATCTCGGCTAGTGGCTGCCCTAGGAAACATAATCTCCAAACCCTCCTCAGGCAGCTGCCTGAAGTCACCGGGAGGTGGATCCACCATTGCTGCTGGTCATTCCTCTCTATTTCGGTCCACGTCCTAGGCCTGCTTGTCAAATCTATCTGCTGCCCTCATAAATTTGGCGTCAGACCGGCGATCGGCCGATCACATACATGTATTTCGAAGGAGAGAAGGCGACTTAATATTTGAGGTCTGTTATTGTTCCAAGTAACCATCTGAAGGAGAGCCTTGCTGAGGTTCACAAGGAGTTGGTAACAGTACACCCATACTTGGCCAGCATCAGCAGGGGTGTCAAGAGCCGACAAACAGCCGAGGGTCTTCTGAAGTCAGCAGATATGCCCTGGCTGCTGCAAGGCTTGAAAGGAGAATCACCAGAACTTTTTTTAGAGAAGAGGAATGCCCCTGCCTCAATATTGGGTGATGCACACAACCATAGGAGGACCACCAGACCAGAGCTGACGACAGCAAAAACAACCGTGTCAATTTTTCCTTCTGCACTGTGGCACTGTCAGCATCACCATTCTCGATGCGATACTGAATACCGAGCAGCAAGTGCAGCTATTTTTATCAGGCCTCACGGGCGTGTTATGTACCAATATCAACCTGCATGATACTGTTGATCTTCATGTGACCATCGGGTCAGTTCACACGTTGGAGCAGTGAGCCCTTATTGCTGCTTCGGCCGGCCAAGTCAACGACAGATGCATGAGCTGAGTTCTGTAGCATTCAGCTAGTAACTTAGCAGGGGACGAGACAGGGGCTGTTACACAGCGTCACAATTGGGTTTTAACCATGGTTTATAAGGCGTCCCTAAGGCGACCCCCCCCCTCCGCCTTAGAAAAATGACCGCCTTAGGCGCCCCCATCCTCCTTATGACGCCTTACAAACCATGGTTTTAGCACAGGTGGAGGTATCAGGTATCTCATTGAGGCCTTGTTTACCAGTGGTGTATTTTGATCCCAAGGGGATTTGGTGAAATCCTTACTTTCACCTAATCCCCACAAATACTCTTTCACTCAAATACACTAGTATAGTAGCATGGTTTAGTGTATTTAATCACACAAAAATGAGGCGGTTCGTGGGGGATATCTTTGGATTATCCCAACCAAAACCGGCGTAGTAACTATTGAGGATTTTCCGGGACCTGGGATAATCCCCTCCAGCCAACTAGAATACACAATACACTAGAAGTAAACAAGGCCTGAAGGTACACGGATTTATTCTATGATTGTGATGACAACTTCACCTGGGGCAGAGATGCCAATTATTCTTCTACCTTCAATTAGTGAATGACAAGGAGAAGGGGCCACTATAAACTCACTCGAGGACAGGTTGTTCGTATGAAGCTTTATGGTGGAATAATTATTGTGGACTCCAGATGGGAAAATAAGCACAACAGAGGATGTGTGGGTGCATCCTGGAAAAAAAAATCTTGATGCAAAAAATGATGTCTGCTGTCAAGATTTCAGTTAACTGCTGGTTCTTGGCTGAGAGTTTTTTCTTTGGGAAAATTTAAATTTCAAATAAGAGTGGATAGATTAAATAAATGCGTCCCACAATAAGAACACATCAAAGCTTCAGCCATGGTGGTTTGAAGCCACCATGCGCACAATGTTGTTTTGCTCATACTTGTAGGTTGTAGCCATCTGAGGGACCAACATATCAGTCAGTGTTATACTAAAATTGTAAGCAACATATAGGAGGGGATGTGGTATTTGAACCCAGATCGTCTCAAGTAATACTCTAGCACCCTACCACTAGGACCAAGATGTGTTGTAGCTTGTAGCTGACACCAGACTCCTTTATCCTTGGGAAGTTGGATTATACTGAACTTTTTCCCAGTTTCTGGGTAACCAGGGAGTGCTGGGACTAGATCCCTGTATGCAGAAGGAATGAAGGATTGGCAAATTGAAGTTCGATTCAGTCCGTGTCTTGTAAGGAGTGTTCAGCTGAGTCCATTTCTTGTTAGGAAAGTTGATTGTTTATCTGCTGAAAGGTTTAAAATCTTAGGGATCATGCAACTAGTCCCATGTACACAAGGTTACCTTTGAGAATCAAGCAAGAAATTATACCCTCCTGTTAGTGTAGACTGTAGAGATACTGCTGGTACTGCAGCAGCCGTGTTATTGTCTGAAATTCAAATATAAACAAGAATACTCAGTTTTTTTACTAGTTGGCTTTAAATTCAAACTGTTGCAGAACATGACTACTGCAGGTTCTGTCTAACCGACTATAAACTTAGGATAATTGCTTAATAGAAATCCTAGCGTATTCCAACTCAGAGTGTCAGCACATAACAGTATCAGAGCAACGAATCATTATGAATAAAGCAAGAAAGAATTAAATCTTCCCCGTAACATTCCATATGATGGTTATCTGCCAATTCACTGATAAACTGGTGCCCCCACACCCATTTTCTGATTCATTGGTAACAAGCAGCACGTAGTAAAAAACAATTTTTTGAAATGCATGGCTAGACTTTAAAATGAACATGAAACAAACAGGGTATCATTGTTAATGTTTACGAGGCTGGCATCTGAAGATATACCTAAAATGTTGATGAATCATAGGAGTATTAAGTACTACAAAGATATCAGAGTTTCTAGCCTCGGGGGTCATGCACAAGTGTACTCACTGACATGTTAGCTGCTAAGTGCAACTAATGAAGGTTTTCCGTGGATAAAGGCTATGAAGTACGAATAGCTCTTGTTGTTATGCTTTTAAGTCAAGGGCTTGTTTAATGTTTTATCAGATCGCTGAAATTTCGGACATAATGTACTCCCTAGGCATAGGTGCATTCTGCTTTAGAATGACAAGTCGTTTTCTGATTTCAAAAGGTTCTGCTTGAGCTGGCACGTAGCCGGAACAAAATCCCGCTGCCCAAGTCTATTGCTCCACCTGGCTCGATTCCTCTGCCGCCTGAGCAGGACACTTTGTTGAGCCAAAACTACCAACTCCTGCCCCCATTGAAGCCACCAACTCAGGTCGAGGAAACAGAAGATGACAATGAGGGAGCCAACACAAACCCGGCCAATCCTAGTCCAAGCTATTCACAGGATCAGAGGGCCAACGAGCAACATCAGCCTCTGCCGCATGCTCAGAGCCAGAGGGTTTCTTTCCAACTAAACGCTGTAGCTGCCGCAGCTGCAAAGCGCCCTCGAATGACAATTGATCAGTTGAACATGGGCTAACTGGACAAAGATTCCTTGGGATTGCTCTTTCTGGCTGCACCCTCATATTTCATCATCGAACTGCTGATGCTTCAGGAAAGGAGCAGCCCTGCAAGTAGTGTATGTTGTAGCCAGGGCTGTGCACCCGATGTTAACTTGATTTTGTCCATCATTGAGAACTTGTTTATTTAGTAGATTATGTCTATATGTCAAGAGGTTGAACCGTGCTGTTGTTGTTTCTGAATATACTAAATCACAGTGCTCCTAATTTCCTATCGTGTAACGTGGTGACAAACGGCTGTTGTCCACTTGTCCTACACAGCTCGTTCGCATTAGTAAGCATGCGTCCTATTTTGTTTGTGAATGGCTTCATTTCTCATGTTAATTGCGTGGTACAATATATTAGTAAGCTTGTTTGATTTGTTGGACTGAAAACCATAATGTTTTTTTTTCTATGGACTATTTTGCACGCAATTTAAATTTTGAAGGGTCAGTGTCCATAGAATAAAGTGATGAGATTTTTTGTTTGTTTTGTTTCTGCGACAACAAGGGCAAGAACGTAATCCATCTAGAAAGTTCATTTGCAATGCAACCAAACAACTTATTATGTTACATATTGACGTGTTTTCCATTTATGTATATTCGACATGCCATGCCATCCAGCTTCTATATATCTTATCCATGCGTTTCTTACAATCCTGCAATGAAAGAGGCCCTGTGTACTGGGAGACTGGGAGTTTAGTAAGAACTTCACACTAGGTTGGACTGAAGTGGCACATGGTTCAGACGGAAAAATAGGCGCACCAGACTGAGAAATGGAGGCCACCAATGAGAGGACCATGTCTCAGGAGGAATGTCGATGGAGCGACCATGTCTCAGGATGTGTTTGGAGCGCGCGGAGCTATGGTGCAGCAACTGAATTGAAGCTCTACAGCTGCTGATTCATCGCCACTGGAGGACATCGAAACGAGGACGTACTCACTCCGTTCTAAATATGAAATGTTATGGTCATTTCCGATTTGGTTTATATACGGACTAAAATGGGTGAACATACACAATAAAACATGTCTAGATACATGTAAATCTGAAAAAAGTTAAAACATCTTATATTTTAGAAACGGAGGGAGTACTTGTGTTGCCAGTGAATCCGCCACTTGGGAGTAAAATGACTCGACTATCAACACACGAGCAGCAAGCAGCTCCTTTTGTAATCATCTGTGCAACGACAAAAGGGCTGCAGGTTTGAATGAAACGATGCGCGCCGCTTGATTGTTGCGAATTGTCTGAAAACACAAATGGTGCTATTACTGAAAAAGAAAATGCATGATCCTACTGTATGGTAATTTGCACATGTCATCCATGAACAATGAAGCAAAATGATGCTATCTCGCTCCTAAACAATTTGTGCATTTCGGGGACATGTTTAAACCCTTGCACAAATAGAGCAAATATAAAGAAGGAAATGTTACGCCCACCTTAATTAATTTGTACAAAAATTGACCATTGCAAATTACACCATCACTTCGATCGATCGCAGCTTACCACTGCCGGCCGGACCGTCGTCGTCCAGCTCCGGCGGCCAGGCGTTCTCCCACCAAAGAGGAATATGCATGCACGCTAGCATCACACAGCGTACGTGTTTTGAGGAGTCTACCGGCGGACCGGCCGGCGTACGTGAGGCAAGATGAGTTACACATAGACCAAGTCCGGCCATGGCCCGTGTCCGGCCGTCTCCTGATCGAGTAGCATGTTCTCCACCAATCCTGGGACGATGTACGGTCGTGATCACATCGACGATGTCATGCAAAGTGTCGTGGACCCACTTCCACGGGATCCATCGATCGGCTGCTACGCCGGCCGCCACAGCGAGCAGAAGGACACCGGCTGCCCCTTCCACCGCAGCGCCACAGCACCGCCGCCTCCTGTCGCCGCCGCCGCCGTAGACATCTCCCAACCGTTGTCGTACTTCCTCAGGAGCGACCTGGCGGACTCCACCGCCTCGCCACCGAACGGCGCTTCCTGGAACCCCGCCGCCGTCATGCGCTCACGCCAACCCTCCCTCCCATGATCCCCTGCCGCAGTCACCGCGACGGCTGTCCCCGCCTCGGCCTCCATGAGCCGCCTGTCCTCCCCGTCCCTCCCCTTGAACGCCGCGGACGTCGACTCCAGGAACCGCCACAACAGCTCCAGCCTCGCCGTGATCTCGCACGCCGCGCTGCTGCCGTTGTCCCCGCCCACGTCGAGCTCCGAGAGAACCACCAGAGCCGGTTTTAGGTCTTTCACCCTCCGTAGGATGTCCGTTCGCTCCTCGGCCGTGACATGGCCGAGCCGGAACTGGAGGCACACGACGAGCGCCTCGTCGGGAGCGCACAACCCATGTGCGGTGTCTAGCGAGGCCGCGCGGCTGATCTCCAGGTCCAGGCTAATGGACTTGGCGTACCGGAGGAGATGCGGCGAGAAGTCGTACCCTGGCGGCGATGCCGAGAAGGGTGTCACCTGCGGGGTGCAGGCTGCGGGGCCCACGACCGTGAGCCGGACGAATGGCGGTGCTCGTCCGGCGGGCACGCGGGTCAGAGACTCCAGCAAAATCGGCCACTGCACGCCGTGCGAGACGCCGATGTCCACGAGGTGGAGCGGTCGGGGCGCGGCTCGCGTAGAGGCCGCCAGCTGCGAGATGGCGGCGTTCGCGAGCGCGTTGGGGAGCGCGAACCACGGGCTGACCTCGTGGAACTTGATGAGGGACGCGCGGAACAACCGTGGCTCCGCGCCGGCGAACGACGCCGTCGGGCACTCGCAGGCTGGAACCCGCACGCCGGCTGCGGCAGCTGGGCCCACCGCCGCAGGAAGGCGAAGCGAGAGTGCTCGTAGCCCATACGCGGCCAGACGGTGATTGGCGTCGCCGGAGAACGACGCGAGCTCGCCGAGAACGTAGAAGAGGTGCTGCACCCTTGACAGGTTGCGCGCCTCGACGGCGACGGCGCACGGGCTGAGCAGCTGCTCCGCCCACCTCGAGTCCTTGTCCGAACCTGCTCCACCGCCCTTCTTGCCGCCGCCACCACCACCACCACCACCTGGCCTGTCCTGGTCGGCGCGGCGACGGTGGTTGCTGCTGCTGCTATGGCCGGACACCCTGTGCGCCGGAGACTTGCGCTTCTTGGACGACAACTCCGTCGACGGCGACGACACGGCCGGCGAGGCAATGCTTGGTGAGGCATGGGCCAGGGCCGAACTTGTCGCC
Source organism: Poa pratensis (assembly GCA_947311845.1). Lineage (NCBI taxonomy): Eukaryota > Viridiplantae > Streptophyta > Magnoliopsida > Poales > Poaceae > Poa > Poa pratensis. Next base: position 8,192,042 of record CAMZMU010000076.1, on the reverse strand, counting down.
TGTGGCGCTGGAGGCGACAGCGTCTGCGCGACGACGCTCCCAATGTCATCTTGCTGCTGCGCCGGCAATGGATCGCACCACCACCCGTAGCTTCCGCCGAGATCGATGTCTGCGGCGAGCAAGGAGATGGAGTCCTCCAGCCAGTCCAAGCCATCGTCGCCCGTGGCGACGACGGCGAGCTTTTGGTCGTCCCGCTCATGGCAGCCCATGGACTTCATGCATGAAAGTTCGATCGCAAGAATTGATTTGCTCAGCCTGCAAACATGTACATGTGCATGAAAAGGCAAATGAGCTACTCCTAGCTAGCTGGGCCTGCACTACAGGAGTTACTTTGCTGTGTTCTTGAGACTGAATTGACTTGGTGTTAATTGCGTCTTTGCTTATGTGGCTCGGTTTTTGTAGCGAGTAGGTTTAGGGTTTGGTGGATGAATCGGAGATCGATCCAGTCCAGGAGCAGGACCAGGCATCAAAATCAGAATGGAGTATTTTAGTCTTCTGCCCTCCTAGAGTACTGACATATTCCCTGAAACTTTGGATGCATACGGCCCCCGTGCAAGGCATTAGGATATCTCGCGGGTTCAAATTTTCTGCTGTTAACCTAAAAGAATGGAATATTTTTCTTAATCATTACAAGAATCATTTTCTTAGTACTTAGAGCAAATGCCAATGTTCTTTACTTTTTTTGGAAAGGTGGTTCTCTTTGGCAATAATAGGCTAGGCCGGGTTTGGGGTTCACCGGTGTCATAGGGGCTTAGAGGGATGACCAAGTGAGGAAATTCAACGCACTTTAGGTTTGAAAGCTACTCCCCGGTTCCAAATTATAATATATTTTATCTTTTTTCTGAACCGCATGTATCTAGACATGTTTTAGTGTGTAGATTTACTCATTTCAGTCGGTACGTAGTCACAAGTGAAATATCCAAATATCTTATAATTCGGAACGGAGGGAGTATTAGTTTGTTGCAAAGTTTGGATATATTTCATTGTTTTGTGATGAAAGCTTGGATTTTTTTTTTTCAAAGTCAAGTTCTTATGCTGCTGAATTGCTTGGGAGAAGTCTTGCCCAAAGGATAAAAGAGCATATATATCACAACGTAAAATATAAAGAGGGCCATGTAAGATTTTTTTTACTAATCAACATTCTGAGGTTAATGATTTATTTTGGAAAACAGCAAGACAATCTTGGAATACAATCTTGCACAAGCTAGAGAAACCTCAAAGGCTGCAAGGAGCCACATGAGTCGCCTACCCCAACGGGAAACCTAAAATGGATGAACAAACTATGACCGGTAACACATCCCTTGCAGCGCAGGTTTCCAAACTAGTTTATTGGAAGCTTGGAAATATTGATTCATCTAAAAATCAAAGTTCCAATGCTACTGACTTGTTTGGGATAAGCCTTTCTCAGATGACAAAATAGCATATCTCAACTTATAAAAATATAAATAGGGCCATGTGTCAAACGTTCTAGGCGAGTAGTCACGATGCTATTGTTAGCAGAGGTGTGCACGGGCCTTGTGTGAAAGTCGTCGTACACTAGACAAAGTTAACAGGTGGAGGACGACCTATTCCTACTCCATGGGAGTTGACTTGATTAATTTAAAAGTCAAAGTTTATATGACATGAACGTTCCACTTGTTATACAAGTTTCAGCCAAAACTTTACTGCCTTAGAGCATCACTAGCAGAGCCCTTAAAAGGGCCAAACCCTTATAATAACCGTTTTTTTACGGATTCGGACCGAAACTAGCGCAGACCACAACCCCTAAACCTCTAAACCTGCAAACAAAATTACAGGGTCGACCCCTGTTTCGCTCCTGGACCTGTACTAGTGAGGGTTGGGAGGGGAAAACGAGGGCCACCCATATCCTCCCCATCTTTTTCGCGGGAGGGATATTTCCGCCCCGTTCCTCTCCTTCCGCGCGCCGGCGGCGGCTCCGCCTCCGCGCCCCCGCCGTCTCCCACCGCCATGGAGACCCTCCCGTCGCCACCGACCCCCGCCACCCCCCGCCGCCGCAGGTCCCGCCGCGGCTCCCGCTTCCGCCGCTGCGCCGGCTACCGCGGCCGCCGCTGCTCCGCCTCCCGCCGCGGCCCCGACCCACATCGGGCAGAAGAGGCGGAGGGCGGGCACGCACGTCGTAGATACGACGGCGACCACCGTGCGACCCGCCGCGCCCCCCGCCGCCGCTGCTCCGGCTCCCGCCACGGGAGCTGCCCCAAAGCAACGCCGCAAGCAGCCCTCGGTGGGGCCTAAGGGAGCAGCCGCCACCAAGGTCGCTACCTCCCCGACGAAGACGAAGAGGACGGCGAGCCGCAAACGGCCGCCACAGCCAAGCGCCGCCCCTCTGGCCGGCGTCTCCGCGTCTCCGGCTCCCAACGCCACGGGCGCGCACGAGGTGTTCGAGAATTTGTCCGAGCCAACATCTTCGTACATGGGCTTGCTCAACGACGCGGAGGTGAACCTTGGGGCTCCTCCCCTCGATTCGTACGACTTCGACGATGATGAGGACGAGGAGGTCGGTGATGAGGAGGAGGGGGAAGGTGATGAAGATGTGGCCGAGATCGAGGAAGGAGTGTTCGCCGCCGCCGCCGCTGCCAAACCGGTACTCTCGTTGAACTACACCGAGATAGAAGATGTCATGTTGGTTCGTGCTTGGTCGCAAGTGGGACTGGATGCGGGCACCGGCACGGATCAAACCGGGAAACGCTATTGGCAACGCATTGAGGACAGTTATTGCAAGCTCAAACCCAAGACTGGATCATTGATCTCTCGTTCGTTCCGATCTCTTCAAGGCCGGTGGGAATTGATCAAACCCGCTTGTGCTCGTTGGAGTGCGGCTATGGACCAAGTGAGGACGGCACCACCTAGTGGCTGCGTTGAGAGTGATTATGTGAGTACATTTAACATCTCATTTTTTGGTCCATGCTTGTTTATTATGTTTATGGTTGTGATTATGATATGCTTGCGATTATGCTATGATAGGAGACATATGCCGATCTTCGGTACAAGGACATGGACGGTTCCAAGGGCAAATCCTTCCCATTCAAGCATTGTTGGGCATTGCTTCAACATCTTGACAAGTGGAAACTAAGGGATCTAGAAACCGCACCGAAGAAATCGGATATGCTTAAAATGGATGATAGTGACGAAGAAGGAAGGAACCATGCCAAGCCTGAGGGAAACAAGAAGGCAAAGGAAAGGATGAAGATGGAAGCCGAGTCATCAAGCTTGAGGGAGAAGATGGAACAAATGATCAAGGCAAAAGAGACATTGACAATGAAGACATTGGAGGCAAAGCTCCTTATCACCAAGAAGAAGAAAGAGGTGAAGCTTGCACAGGTGGAAGCTGGGCGAGAAGAAGCCAAGCGTAAGGCCGACTTGGAGGAGAGGATGATCAAGATCAAAGAAGCCAAAGCATGGAAGGAGATTATGGCCGAAGAGAAGGAGCACATGATGATGTCTAGAAAGGACATGGATGAAGACCAATTGACGTGGTGGAAGGAGTACAAAGAGGACATCGCGGAGAGGAAGCGGCTACTGCGTGGTGGTGGTGCGTCCTCTACTCTCCGAGGTGAGTCTCCGATGAGTGGTGGTGGCAATGGAGGTGTGGACAACTCCACCGGTTGTTGATGTTCGCATGCGTTCTTGGTGGTGGTGGTGGTGCCGATGTTCAACTTTTTGGTGGTGCTGCTGAGTAGAAGTAGCAGATGATGATTATGTGATGTAAAACTATAAAACCATGCATCATGTTGCTGTCATTGTGTTTTGCTAAATGATGTTCAATGTATGTTGCTGTAATTTTTGAGGGCCGAAAACAGAGGGCGCAGATCAGTACCCTCAAACCCAACTCGTATAACAGAATATTCTGTTTTACGGGTTGGGTTTGAGGGTACTGATCTGCGCCCTCTGTTTTCGGCCCTCAAAAATGGTTTTTCTCGACCCTTAAACTGGTTTTAGGGGTTGCCCTTTTAAAGGGCTCTGCTAGTGATGCTCTTACAATGTAGATACTTTTAGCTGCTCAGTACAACTACTCCAACTAAGCTGATTTGTTGACATTTGACCAGACATCGTTTTGAAATATTCAGACTAGCAGGCAACATAATGCTGCAAGTAGTGTGTCTGTCACAAAATTTTGGTATAGAAATCAACAGTTTAGTTGGAAGGCGACAAGATTGATTGCTAGTTGTTAGCTGGTATGCTTATGTTACTTGTTCCTTGGATCCAGACTAAATCTCAAATGATTAATTGAGGTCCAAATGACACCATCACAAGTGCATTTGGCCTCCTGTGGGGACAGCCACCATCCTACAATATTGCTTCATTATACTGCTTGCACTGCTTCCTTCAGCAATTCCTCATTCTTTAGTTCCCGATGACAAGGCTGAGGCTCGATCCGGTCTATCAGGAGTCGACAAATGTTCGTCTGAAAAAGGGTGACATGATTCTTCCTTGTACTGTTTGTTAATTGGTGGTAAACTGGTTTCTAGCTAGGACCCCAAATGATTAGTGCTTGAAAAGTTACAAATTAAATCGCTTTCTTCTGAATTTGTTATTCCATTGAAAGTACATATGGAGAATACAAATTGCGATTATCTTAGTATTTATGCAAGTGCAAAACGAGCTTGAACATCTCAAATAACTACTGCGCAGCTGGAGAGATGACAGAGTGACTCTTTCAGTATTGTCAAAAGGTACGAGATTCCAGTAAGAAGCACAAATATCAGTGAGTACGGAGAGACAAAATTATAGTTTTCTTCCACTGATTATTTATACAAGGGTGAAACCATACAGAGGGTGATGGTATAATTGTTATTACAAACCAGACACGGTAAAATTGTCATCAGAGATACACAAGCAGTGTTTCAGTACTGTTTCGACGGCACTACGTCTTTAGTAGTGCCTTGTTGGATCCTAGTCATATCTTACTGCAGTCCATCAGTCCTGTGTTTTTAACACCAGATACTGTACGACAGACACTTAATTTGTTGTATTTTGATGTGCACAATGATGCCTAGTATTACTCAAAGCCAGCAGTTTTATCCGTAGGCATCAAGCCAATTCCCTTGTAATCATGAACACAAATCTCTTCACTTGAATTAATTAACTTGGAGAGATACCATGTCCAAATATGTTACCATGTACAATCGCTTATTCATCCTTTTCTTTCGAAACGAGATAAGAGTCTCTGTAGCTTTCAGTGGCTTCACTTCTTTCAGTTCTGTTTATCAAAATAAAATTCAAGTAGTCCGTAGAAAAATGTGAGTCTGCCAAGGCTGCATGAATCTAGTTCAGATTCTGGAACCTGCATGTCATAGTTGTACATTTTTAAACTAGCTAATTGCAGTTAAGTAGCCTAGTGACAGTGATACCTTTGACAATTGAGCCTTGAAGATCATTCCAGTAACACTCTGAAGTACTCAATCTTTCATGCAGTCATTTGACCAGTCTTGTGGTGTTCACGCTATCTTATCCTAATTTACACTGTGCTTTGTATGAATCTGTCTTTACCATGTTATGTTCCTGTCATATCTTATCTCCAGGTCCTGATGAGTTTTCGCACTATCGAAAAAAGTGGGGGAAATAAGACGAATCAAGCCGTTTGAGTAGATGCATAAGGTGAATCAGTTGAAGGAGCAAGGACCTGTGACATGACATGGCTTTTTAGATCCAAAGTGGAGCGAACGAATTCACACGCTATTGGGATTCATGATAGCTCCGTGGTTAAACAAGTGGCACATCTGTCCATATCTTAAGCATTGAGACAACATCAGAGAAATAAATTATGGGAATTTCACAAAGAGGGTACCATTCCATAAATAAGATAATTGAATCCATGTATAATTTCTAAAAATCCAGCACATCTCTGAAAACCATACAGAAGTATCTGATAATGTAATGGTCATGTTACGTGGGACCAATGCGTGGCTGGCACATCGGACATTAGATCAAGGTAAGCAACAAAGCATCAGGCATAAACTAGCGGAGATTCTCGCCGGTGACGTAGAGGCGCCGGTATATACCCCAATCAGATCCATTTGTGCGCGCATATTAAACAATGGGATATGCTGCCAGACGTCGATGCAGAAATTTATACTTCTTTTTTTGGAGGGGAATTTATGTTATAGTACTTCTTGGCGTACGCCGTTGATGCGGATACGCGCCTTGTTAATGCATCTGATCGACCACCCTGAAAGAGGTAATGAGCTGCTACTTTCCCAGCAAACGAACTTGTTCTGAAACACTCCAGATCGCGGCATTTGTCGCAACCGGCGACATGTAGCGAGTTCAGGCCTCCTGGAATGAGGGCAGTACAGTTCAAATAGAGGGAGCTTTTGCACCGATGGATCTGGAACAAGCCTGTAATCAGCACATCTTAATTGATTATCGCGTGGTGACAGACGATTTCCTGGAACAATTCAACAATGAATATCAAAGTACGGAGCACTCCTCACAATTCACATCATATTGCTTCTGTAACTGGATATGCAATATGCATTTCCTTGCCGATGGGAAGCATGAGTTCTCATTTGCTGAGGACTGGAAGGATGAGTTGACAACTTCACATGACAAGATTAACTGGGGTCAGTGACATGTGAAACTGATGGGAATTAATGTTAAACCCCATGGATCGGCGCTGATGACAGGAGGAAGAAGGTCAGACCTATCCTGGATGGGTCCATGGAAGCAAAGCTGTCGGTATAGTTCCCACCCAGAGCATCGCATGATTTTGTTAACATTTCAGCGCTTCTTGGTGACCAATTGGCAAGCAGGTACTCCTAATCAACGTAATAGTTTGCCGTTCGGCTACTAATCAATGCTGTTTGTTGTATGATCCTTTGTGTAAGCAGTAATATAACTTCTGGTATTGGTCAATAACAGAGTAGGGTGGGTAGCCACCGATGCATGCACGGGACTACCGCATCATCAACACATGTCATTTTCGGCCTGGCATCTCTGCCGGTCATTATCCTCACTTGTTAGTCTAATCATACTTGCAGTTGTGTGTAATGTGAGCCATTAACCATTGCCATCGACGCCAACTCGAAAATCAAATTGTTCAGCAAGCCCCCTATCTTTACTCAATTCATGTTTTGTTCCAAATTTGTTTAGCTATGTGTAGTTTTTTTTTTGAACGGGTAGCTATGGGTAGTTAAACACAATAATTCACCATATGGTGTGATCTTTGAAGTGTATTAAAGTCTTCACAAGGGGAAATGAAAACACTGTAGGCTAAATTATATACACCATGTGAAGTCGCTCGGTTGGGCGACTCAGGTGGCGAAAACCCTAGTGCCACCCCCACACCCGCCCGCCCCCTCCCGACTATTCTCCCTCCTCCATAGTGCCGAAGCGTGCAACACATTAGGAGGGGCCAACATTGATCGGTTGATGAACGTATGCTATAATATCGGCTATCTTGACAGAGACCGACTTTAGCTACGGATGAAATACATAATTCGGACTCGACCAATATAATATACATAAATTGAGCAAATCAACAATGGTCTTTTTGTGAACCCAGGGTGTGTACGTCAGTACATGATGCATATATCATTTTATTTTTCTTTTATTTTAATTTTCAGCTGTGTACTTTTTTTTATGTCTAGACGTGCTCTATTCATTATGTTGTTGCAAAGTCTGCGTGTAATTGATATCATTTGGTATTTATATATTACGTTTATCAAGATAAATGTTGCATATATAAAAGCACCATTCTAAGATGTAAGGTGGACCACACCAATTAGAGATACCACAAGGTGGAGACGAAGTAATGAACCTAGACACATTCGCGAACCTAATAAAGAAATCATCGTTTCTTGTTCAGTGCTGTGATTAACTGTTTTTTCTAGCTAAGTCAACGCTAGGACCCAGGTACCAACAGATGCACTGGATAGGCGAACGGTATCAAGCATGTGTTTTAGCAACACTACAGCCTACAGATAGGCTTCCGACGTGTCGAAACTCGAACGTGGTCTGCACTTTCAAAGAAACACGTTGAATCCCTTTTACTATTTTGGAACCAATATTTGGTCAAGTCTATTCTTGGTGAGAGTGAGGTTTATGATCTGCACAGGGAGCAGGCCCGCAGGCAGGCCGTTGCTACAAGAGGCAACTAAGCGCTCACAAAGCCCACAGGCCGTCGGGTTTAGAACTAAAAGAAAGGACAAAGCTAGATCAACAAATCATAGTTTAAAAAACCTACTCCCTCCGATCCGTTTAAACTGTCGCTAGAAAAGAAATGAGATAACACAACTCGGTAGTATAGCTGGCAACAAGCTTTTCAGATCAGAGGGAAACAGGAAAGGAGTGGAGGGCAATGAGCGGGAGGGATGCGGCGCCCTTTCCCCTTGCCAGAGGAGGAGGACGAGGGCAACCGAGGTGTATTTACGTCGTTTCGCTACTAGGTCTTCGACCTGGAACGGAAAGGGGAAGATGTTGAGGTCCAATGATATGAATTGGGAACCGCCCTCCCCGGGAAAGAAGATGGACCTAATTAGTCAGCCTGAATGCCAAAAATTGAATGCCAAGACCAACCAAACAGTGGTATTCGGGATATCTGGGCATGGTGAATGTCATTGTCGAATTATAGGCCCAAATATCTACATCAAAATGGCGCCTTAGAAAATGTGTTTGCAACAGTTAACATCCTGACAAGTCTGCAACCGTTTTGCCATTTATGCAAAATCATTGTTCCTTTTATTTTCTAAACTCCAATTAATTTAATTTCGATGATCAAATCCATGGGCAAAACGATACTGAACCTAACGGACAACATGTTAAATAAGGAAACCCCTTCCCGCGTTTGGAGGCTCCCTTAGGGACATTAAAGACCTGTTCAATGAAAATACCATCAAAGGAAAATCAATTGTGGTGAGTGGCCAGTCCTTGCCTGTCATTGTTAGTCAGAAGAAGTCAAGTGAGAAGATGGCTAAAACCCTCTACAGGATGGGCTAAACTGAATTTTTTTTTTTGAGTTTTCACCGAGGGGGCCAAAGCCCCACCTGAATTTTTCCATATATATGTGGCTGTCTAAAAAGCCGTATGATGTTACAAGGGAGGAAGGAGGTTACAGAGGGAGGTTACACATGGCCAGTTTCGCCTAGGCACACCAGCCAAGAGTCTGTGTCCGACTCGTGTTGCGGCGGCAGCCGGACGCGCCATAGGCGAGCCTCGTCCCGGCAAGTTTTCAGCAGCAGCGGAAGGCAGGACGTTGCTCGCGGAACGCCACCGCATTGCGGTGCTTCCAAATGTTCCAGCAACAAAGCAGCATGAAGGTGGAGGATGTTGCCGCCGGCACCCCGAACGGGGGCGCATAGGTGTGCAAGGCGCGGACATCGGCGCCAGTAGGGAAGGAGGCCCCGATCGCGCTCCAGAACCGCAACGCGAAGTCGTAGCCAAAGAAAATGTGGTTTGCCGATTCCACGGGGGCAGCACAGATGGGGCAGCTGGCTTCGGCGATGGTGAGGATCGTCTTCTTCAGCAGAGCTTCATGTGATTGAATCCGCGCCTTCGAGAGAAGCTGATGGTCCCGAAGAGCAAGGATTTGATACCTGCAAAAATAAACGGGATTAGGTTGAGACTCCAAGTGCAGAGTGTATAGTAAGTGGAAGACAGTTTTCCCCACGAGGGGTGACTCGAGGGTTTAATATCGAACTCTCGGGGAATCTGAAGTGGTAGATTTATCTTCTTATCCTTCTTTTGGTTACCTACAAAACAAGGTTAGATGTTTTGGTCCTCAACCTCACCTGTGGTTGTCAAGCACAAGGTGTAAGAATGATATCAGGATAGTTATGCAATGCAAACAAGAAATAAATATGCAATGATGGTGGATGCAATGATAAATGATATTTTTGGGTTTTTGAATGATGTATGCAAGATGAAAAGTATTTTTGTATTTTCGGATTTAATGATGGCTGAAAATAGAAAAGTGGTATATGGTGTTGGAAAGGTGTTTCTTATGATTAAAAATGGACTGGGGTTCATGGTTTCACAAATGCACTCTCTCTTTATAAAGTGGTAGACAATGGAACACACACAGTTAACATATGAGATTGCAACACAGGGTTTGATAACAAGTTACTTAGATATATGGGCATCACGTCCTAACATAGAGATCTTTTGGTTATTAACCTCTCTTATACTCCACCAAGATGCGAACTAAATCATAACACCTCAGTAATTAAGATAACTCAGAGTATAGCATTAAGTATCATGACATGAAGTGAAAATAAGAACATGCTAGATCTAGTCATGGAGTAGTGGCAATGGTCACGCCCACATCCCCGGTAGCATGGTATTTTAGTTTATCCCTAGTGAGGTAACAAAGTAAGGTAAAGATACCAAAGTGGATCGCAGAACTTTCTCTCACGTTCACTGCACTAGCCACCCCCCGTTACTCCAACTAATGCACACGTTCCCCCACACACGCTCTCATAAACATGCTTGATCAAAACAAGTAGACAAGAACGGGGTACATAATATGCATCTATACTCATAACTGAAACAAACATTGCAATCTCAAACATATATTAACTCATAAAGATCCACCACAAAGGTATTACAACGGTGACCGTAATCATGTTCAGCAGCTCATACGGTGCTAATTAGTGAAGCTCAAGAGAGGAGAGATACATAAGTTACTTCCACAAACCCATAGTCCAGAGGTGGACTACTCCCTCTTCATCATGGAGACGGTGGAGAAGTCGATGGAGAAGATGGAGACCACGCCGGCAGCGCCCCGCCGGAGTTTTCCCCCTCCAATCTGCAGCTCCTGATCTCCGTTTCGGTGTTTCTGTGTTTGTGCGGCGCTCCTTCCAGAGAACGTCGGGGGACCTTTTTTATAGGCGTTTTTAGGTCAAGACGATGTCGGTGGAGCGAAGATCGACGGCAACGGAGCCACGAGGCCAAACGGGTGGGCCCACGCGGCCACAGTACCTGGCCGCGTGGGCCACCCCGTTTGGCCTCGGCCTCCGTTTGTTCGCTTCCTTCGCCCACAGGTCTTCTTCCTTCCAAATATTGACGCCCGTAAATTTCCAGGTGATTTCGTTGACGTTTGGGTCCCTGAAACATTAAAATAAGAAAACGGGGTTTTCTGCCTGTGCAGGGTTAATTCCATAAAAATAGGAAATAAATGAATATTCCCAAAATCATTATAAAACATTGATATAACCCTTATATGATGCAAATATGATTGGAATATAAGCAATTAAAGTGCAAAGTTCATGTATGCATTTTACATGCATCAACATCCCCAAGCTTAATCCATGCTCGTCCTCGAGTATGAAGATGATAAAACTAACATGGACTTTGCAATTTAATACTTAACAATGATATCAAAGATGATTACTATTGCTACATATAGTCAAATGATTCATTCTTCAAAGGAGTAGCAATATGCAAATAGTTTATGAAGTGATATCAAGTATTCAAGACAAGGATGTTCATTGATAGTTCACAAAGTGTAACATGGTAGCAAGTAATATGGAACACATGTATGCATAATGATAAGTAGAACATCCTACAATGGTCATAGAGTGTAGATGAAAATCTGAATATGATAGGTGTACACTTTGGAAAGATGTATATGTGAGTAGAGGTAAAGCATGCATAAGTTTCATCCAACTTCCAAACTCTTCTACTTAAGTTAATGATTGCAATAAGGTATTCATTGGTGTCAAGCTCTCATTGCCCCTATCATAGCATCTTGAATGATTAAGGTTAAAGTGAAAGCAAATATGAGTAGTGTGCTTGATAAAGAATGGGTTGAATGTCTCATGCCCCTTGAATACAAGTACTTACACCATGTGTTACTCAACTTGGGAAACAAAGCAAGTTCAATTAAATATCATTGTAAGCATAATAGTATCATCAAGAGCGTCAACTGGGGTACCTCTTGTCCCAAGATATGGAACAAGCCCATATCAAAATGACAAGACAAACAAACAAAATGAACAATCTCAACACCCTTTTTATTTACCATTTGGAATAGTTTTTTATTGCAAGGTGTATCACAGAAGGTTCACCATAGTATGTAAGTAAATTTCCACCATGAATGATGCATGGCTTAGATTAGCGGCCCAGGCGTCTCTCTAACCATTTACACAAACTCATTTAAACTCACTTATTTCCACATTTATTTCAACATGATAAGCATCCATAGACAAAAGCACATGATATCAACTAAATGAGATGAAGAGCGTGTTGAAAGCTTGCCATGTGACAGCACATATGGGCTAACTTCCAACCCAAAACATTCATCAAGCCACAAACATCATAATCTTAATCACAATGGGTCAAGTTTTATTATGCAAATAAAAGAACATTGTGCATCAAGTTCGTGAGAGCTATATAACCAATTTTTTCCATTGCAATCAATAACATAAACATTTTCATTCAGAGGTAAGATAACACAAACAACATGTTAAACATACTCGGAATAGCATAAAGCCAATAGGTAGATATGGTGGACTCACTGGAATAACTTTGGTTGAAGGTGTTGGAAACAAGTTTTTGCTTGTTGGAGTTTTTGGGCTAGCAAAAGGGAGAAAGTTGACCATCTAGATGCATGCATGAGTGTCCATAGAACTAACTAATCCATGTTAAACCAAGTAAATAACAATCAGCACCAAAACATGAATAAGTGATAGCTCTACAAAAAGAATTTGCAAACTATTACTCATAAACAAGCTCATGAATCATGCAACTATATGTATCATTAAAAATCAAGTCAAACATCCCTTTTCCCAATCTTATAAAAGCATCCAACATATTTCAACCCATATTTCCAGTAGCTCTCTCATATATAATTGATAGTGTGGTGGTCTCTCAAGACTCAAACAAAAACAAAAAACGACGCTCCAAGTTTATGCGATAAAGTGTTTCGATCGAAAAACAGAAGTTGGACGTGTGCAAACCGAGAGTGTGTAGGTCCAGCGGGGTTGTCTTCACATCCCCAAGCTTATGGTCTTCACCATCCTTGGATAGCTCTTGGTGCATCTCCTCCAATCCCTGTGAAAAAACTTCAAAACACCGTTTCTCCCATCTCTTTTCTGTGGGGTGCATTAATAGTGATAAACAAATAGGTTCCTTGCTGCATATAATCCTTGAACAAAAATTCATATGACATGTCCAGAAAGTGTATAATGTTGTATGCCTACTCATAAACTCAATTGGATCAAAAAGATTCAACTTAAAAGCTCAAAGCATGCATCAAACAAAATGGGACAGAATCTGTCCAGAAAAACAGCAGCAGCAAAACGTATTTTTCTACCCTACCAAACTTTCTCGAAAAATTCCGAAAAAATTCATGCATACAGAGGATGAAAAGTTGCAACTACAGTTCAAATATGAGCTCATTCGGAGTTACAGAATAAGAATTAAAAATCATACCGTGCACTGACTCGTGCAGGAATAAAATCTCCGAACGCTATAAGCAACTTTTTCAAACCAAAAAGGGTAAAACTTGGCACTTTATTAAAAACTCCAGAACCTAACTAGACACAAAATCTCTTGTTACAGCAAGAGGACACAAAGAAAAATCACACACAAAAATAACCGGGTTGCCTCCCGCAAAGCGCTTTCTTTATAGCCATATAGCTAGGCTTCTTACTTGTTGTTTTATTGTGGACGAAGCTCATGAGGGAGCTTGAACTTTGGTGGTTCCCTCTTCCTTGGAAAGTGTTCCATGCACTTCTTGTGTGGAAACTGAAACTTTACATTCCCTTCCTTTGAATCAATGATAGCACCTGTGGTACGAAGAAAAGGTCTTCCAAGAATAATAGGACTAGAGGTTTTATTCCCCATGTCCATGATTAGAAAATCCACAGGCACAAAAGTCATATGTAACTCTACCATAACATCACTTACTTTTCCCAAAGCATGTTTAATAGAGTCATCAGCAAGTGCTAGTTCAATAGAGCATTTTTCAAGATTTTTCAATTCAAGCACTTCATATAGTTCTTTAGATAAAACAGAGACACTAGATCCTAGATCAAGTATGGCATGGTGTGTCTCTTTTCCAATAGTTACTAGTACCTTAGGTATCCACATATCCCCAAGCTTAGGTGGTATCATAGCCTCTTGGTTGTACCTAGCAATCTTTTCTTTCAAGACATGATTAGCAATATAAGAACCAAAACCTGCTTGGTTAGTGTTGATGGAAGGATCACTTGCAAATTTTTGTAAGATAGATATTAATTCATGCAAGCTACAATTTTCTAAGTCAAGCAAAGGATCCTTGACTTCATTAAGCATTTTAACTTCCTCAACTTTCTTTTCCCTATTGTATAGGTTGAATATTTCATAACGGTCATCAAAGACATCTTCAGGTACTTGGGCTTTTTCTAAACTTTCTTTAATTTTCACTTCCAAAAGCAAGCCATCAAGTAGAATGTAAGCATCAGCAATAGTAACATTTATGAAAGAACCCTTACATTCCTTATCCAAAAAGAGTTTAGAGGTTTCAGACAATCCTCTATAAAATATATGCATGAGCATCCAATCTCTCATGCCATGTTCCATTCCATAAGCTATACCTCTAAACCTTTCCCATGCTTTTACCATAGGTTCATCCTCTTTTTGTTTAAAGGTGATAACTATTTGTCTAATATTGTAAACCATTTCTGAAAAACAAAACCTTTCAATGAATGAAGCTTTTAGGTTAAACCAATTGCTAAAATTTTAGGTGGCCATTTTAATATCCAATCTAAAGCTTTTCCAGCTAAGGAATAAGGAAAAAGCTTTACTTTGATCACATTAGCATTGGCATGAGTCAAGTTTAACACTTTGCATCTTTCATTAAATTTGTTAAGATGGAGTAGAGCATTTTCTTTCGGTTTCCCAGAAAAACGGTGTTCATAAATCATTTTAGTGACATTAGGATCTACCTCAAATTCTCCAACTGGAATATTCATATCTTGAGGAAAGTTCCTAACACTAAATGGCCAAAAGGTTCTTTTTTCCATTATAGCAAGTTTTTTTTGGTATTTTTGATTTTTTATGCAAAACTGAAATAAATATGATATGCAATGACACTAACAAAACAAATAAATTGCTTTGTAAGTAAAGATGGATAAGATGGTGCTCACGTAGGTGCAACCTCCCCAAGCTTAGGTGTTAGCACAAGTTGGTGACGTTGACTTTGTTGTGAGATGAATGCGATGATGCACACCCTTGGATAAATCTCTCAGCTACGATTCCCCGGCAACGGCGCCAGAAAACGTCTTGATGGTCCCGAAGAGCAAGGCTTGATACCTGCAAAATAAACGGGATTAGGTTGAGACTCCAAGTGCAGAGTGTATAGTAAGTGGAAGACAGTTTTCCCCACGAGGGGTGACTCGAGGGTTTAATATCGAACTCTCGGGGAATCTGAAGTGGTAGATTTATCTTCTTATCCTTCTTTTGGTTACCTACAAAACAAGGTTAGATGTTTTGGTCCTCAACCTCACCTGTGGTTGTCAAGCACAAGGTGTAAGAATGATATCAGGATAGTTATGCAATGCAAACAAGAAATAAATATGCAATGATGGTGGATGCAATGATAAATGATATTTTTGGGTTTTTGAATGATGTATGCAAGATGAAAAGTATTTTTGTATTTTCGGATTTAATGATGGCTGAAAATAGAAAAGTGGTATATGGTGTTGGAAAGGTGTTTCTTATGATTAAAAATGGACTGGGGTTCATGGTTTCACAAATGCACTCTCTCTTTATAAAGTGGTAGACAATGGAACACACACAGTTAACATATGAGATTGCAACACAGGGTTTGATAACAAGTTACTTAGATATATGGGCATCACGTCCTAACATAGAGATCTTTTGGTTATTAACCTCTCTTATACTCCACCAAGATGCGAACTAAATCATAACACCTCAGTAATTAAGATAACTCAGAGTATAGCATTAAGTATCATGACATGAAGTGAAAATAAGAACATGCTAGATCTAGTCATGGAGTAGTGGCAATGGTCACGCCCACATCCCCGGTAGCATGGTATTTTAGTTTATCCCTAGTGAGGCAACAAAGTAAGGTAAAGATACCAAAGTGGATCGCAGAACTTTCTCTCACGTTCACTGCACTAGCCACCCCCCGTTACTCCAACTAATGCACACGTTCCCCCACACACGCTCTCATAAACATGCTTGATCAAAACAAGTAGACAAGAACGGGGTACATAATATGCATCTATACTCATAACTGAAACAAACATTGCAATCTCAAACATATATTAACTCATAAAGATCCACCACAAAGGTATTACAACGGTGACCGTAATCATGTTCAGCAGCTCATACGGTGCTAATTAGTGAAGCTCAAGAGAGGAGAGATACATAAGTTACTTCCACAAACCCATAGTCCAGAGGTGGACTACTCCCTCTTCATCATGGAGACGGTGGAGAAGTCGATGGAGAAGATGGAGACCACGCCGGCAGCGCCCCGCCGGAGTTTTCCCCCTCCAATCTGCAGCTCCTGATCTCCGTTTCGGTGTTTCTGTGTTTGTGCGGCGCTCCTTCCAGAGAACGTCGGGGGACCTTTTTTATAGGCGTTTTTAGGTCAAGACAATGTCGGTGGAGCGAAGATCGACGGCAACGGAGCCACGAGGGCCAAACGGTGGGCCCCACGCGGCCACAGTACCTGGCCGCGTGGGCCACCCCCGTTTGGTCCTCGGACCTCCGTTTGTTCGCTTCCTTCGCCCACAGGTCTTCTTCCTTCCAAATATTGACGCCCGTAAATTTCCAGGTGATTTCGTTGACGTTTGGGTCCCTGAAACATTAAAATAAGAAAACGGGGTTTTCTGCCTGTGCAGGGTTAATTCCATAAAAATAGGAAATAAATGAATATTCCCAAAAATCATTATAAAACATTGATATAACCCTTATATGATGCAAATATGATTGGAATATAAGCAATTAAAGTGCAAAGTTCATGTATGCATTTTACATGCATCAGAAGCCAAGTGAAAAACTTCACTTTTGACGGCGCGTGATTGTCCCAAACGAAGCCATAGGAGGGGCAGTCCACGCCGCCCCAAGTGCGCAGCTTGTAGAAGGCGCCGGCGTCGAGCGCGCCGTCCTTTTTCTGGCAGCGCGTCAGACTCCAGCAGTCCATGGCATCCGTGGTGGACACCCCAAACAGCAGGTCGTCGAGGATGGGAGCTGGCGCCCCGCAGCAATGTTGAGGCGAGGGACAAGGGAGAGCCGCAGGCCCGACCTGAGAACATCCCTCACCGAGGAGTCCGGTTTCTTCGCATGCGAGAAGAGGGCGGGGAAGCGGCGGCACAGCGGCAGGTCGCCGATCCAAGTGTCGAGCCAGAAGGCCGCCCTACAACCGTCGCCGATAGTGACACGCGAGATCGCGCGGTAGAGCGGCATGAGCGCCGCCAAGTGCTTCCAGTGCCGCCCCGCAGTCGCCCCGACGCAGTCTTGCCAAGCCCAACGCGGCCAAGGGGCATCGATCTGGGAGTGAAGGCGATGGACGAATTTGAGTTGCATGCACTCGTTCTTCACCGCCAACTCCTTGATCCCGAGCCCGCCCTCGCGTTTTGGCCGGCACACATCCGTCCACGCCACCAAGCATCGAGCCCCGCTCGCACGCCGGTCCTTGATGTCCCAAAGAAAAGCACGGCGCACACCTTCGACGAGCCTGAGAAGGGGAGGGGCAGCTCCAGCGCACCCATCGCGAAGGTGGGGAGGGCGTCAAGAACAGCGCGGCCCATCAGGAGAGGTACTTGTCGATCTTCGCAATGAGGGGAGCGAAGTGCGACAGGTTGAGCTTCTCGGATGTCAGCGGAAGGCCCAGGTATGACTGCGGGAAGCCCTCTACCCGGCAGCCGAGGGCAGCACGAATCAGCACAAGCTCATCCTCAGGAACGTGCATGGGCACCAATGTGCTCTTGTGGAAGTTGATCTTCAGGCCAGTGGCCTCCGCGAACTGTTCCAGAATCATCTTCAGTCGGGCTGCAGCATCGACATCAGCACGCATGATAATCAGCGTATCATGAGCGTATTGGAGGACGGGACATGGCTCTCCGGGCAGCAGGGGGTGGCGGAGCAGTGGGTCATCGCGAATGAGCCGCTGCAGAACATCGGCGACCAGGAGGAAGAGGTATGGCGACAGTGGGTCGCCCTGCCGGAGCCCGCGCTTGCAATCGATCCAACGCCCGGGGATGCCATTGAGGAGAACAGCCGAGCGCGACGATGTGAGAATCATATCCATCCAGTCACACCACAGCTCCGGGAACCCTCGCGCTTGCATGACTGCACGGAGGCTCTGCCAATCAATGGAGTCGAACGTCTTCGAGAAATCCAACTTGAGCACCAA
The DNA here is from genome assembly GCA_947311845.1 of Poa pratensis. NCBI lineage: Eukaryota > Viridiplantae > Streptophyta > Magnoliopsida > Poales > Poaceae > Poa > Poa pratensis. Next base: position 8,173,720 of record CAMZMU010000076.1, on the reverse strand, counting down.
TGTGGGGGTTTTCCTTTTGAAGCAACACTGCACCAGCTCCATTGCAAACACGAAGGTCTCAGAGATGCTGCGCCCGGAGAGGAACCCGGTCTGATTTTCATCAACCAAAGAACTGATCTGAGCTTGCAGACGCGTTGTCAGAGCTTTGCACAGCAGCTTGATGGAGCAGTTTTGCAGCGAAACGGGCCGGAAAGAGCTGGGCGAGAGGATTCCGTCCGTCTTGGGCAGCAGGACCACATGGGCCCTATTGATGGAGCCCAGGTTCGCATTCCGCAGCAAGGCTAGGCGAGTGGATGACCAGGCAGCCCGATAGAAGGATGGGCCAAGCCCATCAGGTCCAGGTGCGCTGGCCCGATCCATCCCGTCCAGAGCCACCTTAACCTCCTTGGGCTTGAACTGGGCCACCAGCGCCGCACCATCCACCCGAGGGGCTCCGCGGTAGAGTTGACCCAGGTTGAAGGCCCAGCTAGCCGGCCGAGGCCGCCCCAACAGCTCGGAGTAGAAGGCATGAAGGGCGGCAGCTTTGGCATTGTGCTCGACGATGATCCCGCCGCCCACCACCAGCTCGCGGATCTTATTCCGGCGGAGCCGCTGCGAGGCACGGGCGTGGAAGAAGCGGGAGTTCTCGTCCCCTTCCTTGATCGCGCAAAACTTGCCCCGCTGCTTCGAGTACGCCGCCGCGCGGCACACGGACTTCGACAGCTCGCCGCGGGCCTCGGCGCGGAGAGCCACTTCTTCCCCTGAAAGCACACGAGTTTCCTCGAAGAAATCGAACAGATCAATGATGAAACGGCAGTTGTTATCAAATCGGGGAGTGTAGCGGTGCCCATTCTTCCAAACCTTAGCCGCGCCACGGAAACTCTTGATGCAGGCGGCCAGATCGAGAGCGGCATCACGTGGGGTCCTCGAGAGCTCCAGGCGGGGAGAGTGGTGGGGAGGAAGGCGGGATCGAGAAGCCAGGCATTTTCGAAGCGGAATTGTGGGGAGGTGGGAATGGAGGTGCTGGCCGTCACTAGGAGGGGATGGTGGTCGGAGATGGGTCGGGGGAGTGAGGCCAGGGAGGAGTCGGGGAAGGCGGCGCCCCAATCAGTGTTAAAAAACACACGATCGAGGCGAGCGAGGGTGGGCGGGTTTTGGCCATTAGTCCAGGTTAAACTGAACTTTCGCTAACTACATATGATTCCTAACAGAAGGTTGGACTCTGGACAATGCTTAGCGGAGGCCAACTTGAGCCATCGCTCCGCCCAGCCCATAAGAGATGTTATAATTAACCATTAAGTAAATGACCCATATAATCTACGAACTCTAACTAAATTATCGTTATCCACATAAATGAGAATAAGAAGAAACAAAACATTGGCTAAACGGTGTGGATTCTATGTTTAAGCTTCTTATTAGGGTGGGAGCGATTGCCGTTATTTGGTCGCTTTGGCTATGTAGAAATGACAAGGTTTTTAACGATAAAAATTCTTCTGTTATGCAGGTTATATACCGGTGCACTGCTACTCTCCGATCATGGTCGTCCCTACAGCGTGCGGAGCACCGCGACCTTTTTTTGGAGGTGTCGCCGCGGTTGGAGGCTGCGGCGAGGGAGTTCTTTTCCCAGCATGGATGGCAGCATAATCTCCGATCGGTCCTCCATCACCATAGGCGTCTTTACAATTTCTCAATTTGATATGTAATTCGCCTTTTATTTCATCTGTTGTTTCGAGACTTGTGAACTTGTTGGGGGCTGTGTGCATTCTAATTATGCAGAGGCCGGGTGTAATGCTTAAAACACTTTAAGTAATAAAGATCCCTTTATCGAAAAAAGAAGAAGAAACAAAACATGGATTGACATGCTCTTAAACAGTAGCTATATACTGTTGGTAACCTCTGATTATCTTGAAGATTGTGTGTAGAGTGCCATAAACTGCCATGTAGGCCAAAAGATGCGGTGGCATTGCTTAAGGAAGACAGGGGAGTAGAATACGGAACAAATCATCTCCAGAGATGACTGCTACTCACTCCATTCCAAATTACTTGACACACATTTGTCTAGACACGAATATATCTAGACACTAAACAAGTACCGATACATCCGTATTTAGACAAATGCAAGTCATCTAATTTGGAACGAACGGAGTACTATGCAGACACTGTCTCTGTCATCGTATCTAAACCGCTCCCTGAAGAGTTTGTTTCAGCTACAGAATTAGGGAAATTCAAGCTTGAGTATGGTGGGCGAATAAAAAAAAGTATTGTTTTAGCACCGAACTGCCATATATTGACATTGGAGCAAACTGAAATCCATGCCAATGGAACGAAAACAAATAAAGAGATTCTCAAACATAAGGGTGTACTAAAAGGTCTTGTGGACAGGTGAAGTCAGCCGTGCTTAAATGCACTAAAAGACAATCTTATGATACTATGCATTTTGCTGATTGTATCATATACTACTAGTATCATAGTGCATATACTCTGATACTTGCATTGTGAGTGGCCTAAGTGAGTACATCTGGTAATTTGCAAAGTTTTACCACAAAACGGACAACCAAGAATGTACAATATATACACATCATGATATAAGCAAAATGAAAAACCTATGGCTAGGAGAGCCTGAAGGTCTGCTGGTAGTTCAGGTCATCTATAACAAGTAGACCAGTAGTCCAGCTCTCTAATGCACAAGGTCTGCTACTACTTCTCATTGCAGGACAGGTGCTGAAAAGCGTCCCTTATCGCTGCTATGGCCGCCAGGTACTTGCTCCTTTGCTCCAGGTACCGTCCTTCTCGCACCAACCGCTGCGCTGTGTCATCCAACCGGAGCAACCATTGCTGCTCTGAACGATCGTCGACGAACAGTCTGGCGACGGCGAAGGAGAAAGACGCCGGAGAATGCACCCTGCTGACCTTCTCAGCTTGATGATCACGCCTTAGTCTCCAGTGGAGCTTGTCCGAAAGCATCCTCACGTTCTTGAGGTGCCCTTCCACTTGCTGCATCAGATACCCAAGGTTACCCTGGTGCCCTGAATTGGGTGAGCATCTGTCAGTGTGTACCTGGATCCTTGCTATCACGTAGGGCTTTGTTCTGACCACCTCCAACACACGGAACCGGTCTCCGCCTACACAAGTCAGGAAGAAGCGGTCGTCGACGAGCTTTTCGCACTCAACGACATGGACCATGCATCCAACATCGGCTATCCCACTGTCTTTCTTGCCGGAGTAGATGATACCAAAGCTGAAGTTATCCTGGAGTAGTGTGTGCATCATGATGCGGTATCTGAACTCAAACGTCTGCAGCTGCAGCCTCTCGCCAGGGAAAACAACTGAGTGGTACAAGACTATGGGGATTTCAGTAGTCTGATCCAGCTGGGATTGGACAACCTCATCGACGCAGCCGTGCACATTGGCTCTGCATTTCAGGACTGATGGACACTTGAGGTGATTCTTCACGGCAACTCTTGCTTCCAGCCTCGATGGATGTTTTGGCTGATAAGAAGACTGGGAGGAACTGAAACTATAGCTGTTTGGCCTTGCTAAACTAGATGGAACTTGCAGAGTCTTGAAGGCCATATATTTGAGCACCCCTTTCAGTAATGAGCCTGCTCAGAGACATCCAAATACAAAGGAAGACATGTGTTCAGTAACACTGGCAGCAATAAGGTTGCATTGTATATACAATTATGTGGTTACCGAGCAATCATGAATTGGTGACACACCAATGAGTACTGAAAGTTAAATTCAGATATTGAACTCTTGTAACACACTCATAATTAATACTCCGTAGATTCAGAAACAGGTTAACACTCTCATAATTCTAGTCAAAACTGAAAGCTCATAATCAGTTAGTACAGAGACAGCTGCGAACATTACTAATCATTTGAAGGAAGCAAGTTTAAGCTTATCATCCAGGAAGTTGTAAGCCTGTAGGTAGAGTAGCTTCTAACTGGGGTTGGATAAGCACTTTGCCATTCGATGATAGAGATGCGGCGATTACCATTGGCAGGAGGGACAGTTTTGCTCGAGTTGATTAAGTGAATCAAAGTGCTTGCTGCATCCTACCAGAAGATTAGATTAAGATAAGACCTACTAGTAACATAAACCCTGGGCTCCAGAGACGCAGTTCGTCAGAGCAGTTTGACCAGATGTGTGAAGATCTAGTCGAGAAACAACGCAAGAGCATATAAGGAACACGGAGATCCTATTCATAGTGGGAGACGACCAAGAAAACCCGCGGGATCCTATTCATAGTGGGAGACGACCAAGAAAAACACCCGGCCCCGGTCCCGGCGGAGAAGAAAGCAAGAAAGCATAGCGATCAACAACACGCAGGGTTTCAAGGCGCGATGCAGCGCTGCCGTTCGTTACCTTTGGCCTGTTTCCTCAACAGTCCGTCTCCCGGAAGAGCAGCAGCAGATCGGAGATTGCAGGGTGGAAGAGAGAGGGGACGGGAGAGCAGAGAGCAGGGAAAGAGGATAGAGTGATAGAGCCTACCACTTATATGAAGATTGATTTACAATTTCAGAGCCCGTCAAATCTAGATAAATCTTCTGGAGACTGGCCGGTGGTGCCCCCATACCGTACCTATCCTGACGCTGCACGCACATATCGCAATGTCTTATCGTGTACTCCAATCCAATAACATAACGGCAAGTAGCTGGAAACGAACAAGAAGAAGAGCTAAACCGAGACGGAAGCCCATTCTCGTGGATAAGGAGGAGGACTGGAGAGGGGAATCTGGACTGGAGTCAGATAACTGAGATAAGGTAGTCCTCGCTTATCACTGTCGCTTTGTCCTTCAGATCGTTCACCACGAAGGGGTAAATCGAATTTAGTACAGAACGGGTACGTGGCTGTGACAAGAAAACAGCTGGGTTCTGCTAGTGGAAAGTTTTCGCCAAGAACGCAACTTCCAGGATCGCTAAGATCATCTTCACCGGCGCCCTCCAAATAACCCTAAAGACTCAATAGGGTCTGGACCGAAAAAACAGCCACAACAGCAGCATTGAGAGTCCGGACGTCAAAAACTACCACCAGCAGCACCCCAAAGGGTCGGCCCGAGCAAAATTGTGTTCGGCACCCCCGAAATGATCATCAACTTTGGGGATCCACTCGGGGTGCCAGACATGGGGCGGACATGCCCTCTGACAGGTCTGGCCCGCCCGTCATACACACAGCGCCGGCGCGGCCAATTCCCCTTCATCTACATTGCCGCCCCCGGCACCAAAATTCTGGATCTTCCCTCCATTTCAAAAACCCTTGCGCCGCCGCCGCGACCTCTTCGCCTTCCGCCTTCCGCCACCATGCCGCCAAAGCTTGTCGGCCTCTCGAAACCGAAGCTTCGCAAGCCGCCGGCGTCGTCGCAGCCGAAGAACAAGGCGATGAAGCGGGAGCCGCAGGAGCTTTCGGTGCCGCTGACCAAGGCGCCGATGAGCCAGGCCGAGCTGCGCACAACCGCTTCCCAACTTGGCAAATCAGGCGACTGAAGGCGAAGGACAAGGCGGCGAATGAGCCCTCGCCAAAAGATACCGCCGAGTTGTTGATCGCCATGAGCCAAAGTAGCTCTAGCCCTGCCGGCGCCGGCTTCTTTTGCGGGTCGCCGTCTGCCCCTACCTTCTTTGACGACGTCTACGGCTACATGCAGCAGTCGCGGTAGTCCATCTCCCTCGACGAGCCGTCCATCGATCTGAACGAGGCGCCCGTGTTCGCCTTCTCGCCGGCGCTGCGACGGACGGCATCCAAAAGCGGCGACGCGACCGCTTCCCGCGGCCACCTCTTCGGGCATCAAGGCGCCAATGCGGCCGACCCACTCGGCCAGGTGCGTCCTATTTATCTTGCTGATCTGCTCATTTATTGTGTTGCCCGGTGGATTGTTGTTGTACACACTTATTGCCGGCGCCGGATGCAAATTGTTGGTGTGTGCACTTATTGCCGGCGGCCGGATGCAAATTGTTGTTGTGTACATACACTTATTGCAATATGTGTCGCCGTTTTGTGGCGTAGGATGTTGGCGCCGAAGCGATGGCTGAACTGATCGCCCGGTGGTGCCTACGGAGACGCCGACGCCGATCAGTTCGGCCAGGGCAAAGAAGGGGATGGCGACCAAGGCGAAGATGAAGAGGAGGACGACGACGTGCAGGATGGCGACACCGAAGGAAGGCAGGTTCTAGAGGCCGGACTTGGATCGACAAGGAGGACGTGTTGTTGTGCGAGTCGTGGATGGCCGTGAGCATGAACGGCACGACCGGCGCAAACAAAAAGAGGGATGTGTATTGGCTACGCATACATCAAGACTACAAAGAAAGAAGGGCCTATCCACCTCACGATTTGTTGCCCGATCGCAATGTCAAATCGGTTGAAAACCGGTGGGGCGTCATCTCCAACCTCACTATCAAGTTCCATGGTTGCCATGAGCAAATTATGCATAGAGATGAGAGTGGCAAGAATGACCAAGACAAAGTAAGCCGTTCATCTTAACTTGCGTCTTATTTGTAACCGGCCATGTTACAAACATATTTGACACGAATTTGTTTGCCTAGTTGAACGATGCCCACTACATGTACATCGACTTGGTGATGGATCACAGCAAACCTTACAAGTTGATGCATTGCTGGGAGGCGCTTCGCGACTGCCCGAAATGGAAGAGTCATTGCAAGGATGGGGCCGAGGGAGATGAAAGAAAGCTACCGACCGCCAGCGCGGATCGTCCAGCGATGGGAGTCAAGGCATGCAAGGCGGCCGCTAGGGCTGGCAAGAAGACGACGGCCTCCTCGTGCGGCATTTCTGAGTCGGTCGTCCTCTACGTCAACGAGGTCTCCGCGGCGACGGCCCAGAAGGTGAAGCTAGAAGCCGCCGCCGAGAAGAAGTGGGACGCCTACTTCGAGATGCAAAAGACCAAACTCAAGACCCGGGAGAAGAAAGAGGAGCGTTGCTCATGGCAACCAACACGAGTGACATGAGCCCCGGCCAGAAGGCCTACTTCGTGTCCGAACGGAGGCGCATCCAGGCTGAGAAGGCGGCGGCCGAGGAAGCCGAAGAGGAAGTGGACGAGGATGCTGACGCGGAGGATGCCGACGCGTGATTGGCATGCATCATCATTGCGCCGGGGGGCGCACTTTTGATGGCCGACATTGGGGAGACTAGTTCTCCGACACGGCCAAAACTATATTTTGATGGCCGGCATTGGGGACTTGTTCTCCGGCGCGGTCAAAACTATGTGATGGCCCGAATTTGATACTTGTTCTCCGACGCGGTTGAACAATTTAGTAGCCGCAACTATTGGAGACTTTTATTAATGCATGCATGAATTTGATGTTCGATTACAACTAGAAACCCTAACAACTACTCGTCGTCATCCGAATCGGCATTGGGCGGCGGTGTTCCAGGCTCGTCGTCTGCCGGCGCCGCGTCCGGAGTTCCCGGCTGCCACTCCGGTGCTGGTGCCTGGGGGACGGCCGGTGCTGCATGTGCACCAGCCACACGGGACGGCCACGGGGACCAAGGTTGCCACGGTGAGAAAGCAGGGCGTGCCAGTGATGGAGTTGCGGGCTCAACCTCCTGCTCCTGCTCCTGATCGCCCTCTTGCTCCTCTGCGGCAACCACGGGCTCCTGCTCCTGATCGGCCTCGACGTCCTCCTCCTGATCGGTGGCCACCACGGCCTCCTTGTCCCTCTCCTGATCGGCCACCACGGCCTCCTTCTCAGGCAACGACATGGCGAGCGAGTTGTGGGTGGTGGTGCGCGGAGAGAATGTGAGCAACGTGCGGCCGGCGATGATGGTTATATTGATGCGAAGCGGGACGAACGCCACCCCGAAGCGACGCGGCGGCGCGTCGCGTGCTTCTCCTCTCCCCCACACAACCGCACTCATTCTCCCTCTCCCAAATCCCTCTCGCCGCCACCAGATTCGCCACCGAGCATGGCGGGCAGCCGCAAGACGCCAGAGGAATGCGAGTTTCCCCTCCACCGCGACTTCCTCTCGGCGAAACATGCTCATCGCCGCAACGAGCTCCGCGGGCAGCAACGCCGCGTGCAACTGGAGCTACGCCTGAAACGAGGAGCACGAGATGGAGAAAGCGTGGCACCATGATATGTTGCTCGAGTAGATGGCCAACACGCCTCCACACATGCTATCGGAGGAGAACGCGCGGCTATACATCCGCCACAACATCCTGTTGGAGCCCGACGTCACCCTACCGGAGGGGTGGGTGACGAACATCGTCAACGTGCTAGTGGTGCCGCGGCTCAGCGGGCAGGAGCGCGTCGACTACATCAAGGGGTGCGGAGGGAGATGTCGTGGGAGGAGTGCCTCGACCCCAAGTACTCCATCTCGGTGCCGTACTGGGACGCCGAGGTGGACGCGGAGTATGAGGCGCGCCGAGGCAGCTTCTTCCTCCCCGCCGGCATGCGGGAGCCACCGCCGGAGTGGTTCGCTTCGGACGACGAGCGTGCCCACTCTGATGATGACGACGACCCAGAGCTGCCCGATCTCCCCTTACCATGCGCGCCGGGAATAGCAGATGAAACTTCCCCGACAGCGTCACCAGCACCAGAGAAGGGGGCGCTAGATGAAGCCGGAGAGGCTTCCCTCCGCCGTGGCAAGAAACGAGGGTAGATTAAACCCACCACACGCGCCGGCCACGAAACCAGAAGACTCAGTCGGCAAGCAACGAGGCTATGCAAGTTCCTCAAGGCCGGAGCAGGCGACGGCGCCAGACCATTGAGGCATGCAAGTTTCTTGATGTTGCCGGCCGGCTCTGGGTTAGGCATCTTCCTCACTGCCAGCGTGTAGTGGTTGGCAAGGCGCCGGAATAGGCCTCCTTTCGCTCGGCGTAGGATTAGTTTAGTTTGTTAAATCTCATTTAGGTTTTCAAAATTAAGTTTGTTAAATTTTGTTTAAGTGTGCATCGGGCCGCGGCTCAAATTTCATTCAAATATTTGTAATCTAAAGATATAAACGGTGAGACCCATTGTAGGCTCTCCAGCGATTTGGGCTTTCTGACCGTCCGATCCTCCCGGCTCCGTGCCTCCGCACCGTCCGATCACCGCCGACTCCTGGAGTCGGCATGAACAGAGATTCGCAAAGTCGCTAACCGTACCAAACTTCGTGCACCCACTCTCGCTGACGTCCTGTAGCCCGAGGGCCCACCCGTCGGCCTCACGCTGCGCGTTTAATCGGTGTGGAGGACGTGACAGAGGGGTGCAGATTCGTAGCGCGTTCGTCCCATTGGTCGATTTTGTTCATTTACCGTACGTTGGCTCTGCTATGGCTTCTGGAGTCGGCCTGACCGGACGTTGCATTAAGGTGCAAAGGCAAGATGGTCGCGCGTTCCGGCTGGTGCTGGCGGTTATCTAAAAATACGGCAACCATAGGCGACTGGAATATTTTCCTCTCGATAGGTTTTTTGTCGATTTTTTTATTGTAGGGGAGCGAGGAGAATTCAGCGGGAGAGCCTACGGGGTGATTTGGGTTTGTTTTCCTCTGATCGTCAGTCGGAACTAAAACTGGGTATTTGAATCGAAACTGGGTATTTGCAGCAGCACGGCCTGTAGGCAACTGTTCCACCGGGAGAATCGCTGCAGGACCCGGATCGTCCAGGGTCGTGACATCTGTGTCTGAGGTCAGCCACCTAACCATGGTATCCCGAGCGATTCGATGTCCATGCTAACTCTAGGGAGCCGGCATGCGTAGGGCTGGAGAGATCCATGCTTGACGGCCAGGAAGCTCATGCCGAGTCCAGGGGGTTGGCGAGATCGATTAGTTTTTGTTCCATTTTTTTGTTACTTGTCTCTTCTGCTTCCGCTCCTTCTGTTCCTTTGTTGTTTCATGTCCTTATTAATTATCGTATGGTTCTCGTGCCAGGTCCCACCTATTTCGGATGGTCCACTGGGATACTTGGTAGTAGGTAAATTCCTTCCTTAGGAAGCTTTGGAGCGGAAAGCGTTTTCTACTCCCGAGCAACAGTGATCCTGGTGCATTACAAAAAAAAAAAAACAAATATTTACAAATTTGTAAATAATCCGTAGAAATATCTGAATATAGAAAATGATGTATCCCACGGACCAGCAAAACACCATCTTCAAAAAATTTGTATTTTGGGCTACACGAAAAATCACGAAAGTATTTGAGGTTGAATTTGCATAGAAGGCGACGCGATGGGAGCTGACTACTTGGCAACAATTTGCAGATGAGGCGACGAAACCATGAGCATGTATTGATTTTATAGGAGGCTTCCATGCCTGTATTTAATGGCGGTAGTGTTTTTAGGTATTGACCTATGCATTTAGTGGTTATGATGTTACTATGTCTTGTCTTCATCTGTATTATCTTCGCGCGTTCCACTTTTTGTTGGAACCGACTGCGAGAAGCCCAGTCACGCCGACTCCAGGGAGTCGGCGGCAGTGGTCCTCCATTAAATACAGGCCTGCACTCCATCATGCTTGGCTACTTTAAAAGCTAAGAGTGCTACTTTAAAAGCCGCCGCTCTTTTCATCCACTTATCTCTGCCGCCGCCATGTCGAACACGTTAAGAGGGACGCACAAACGTTGGCTTAGTACTTTCTTACTTCATGCCAGCATAAGACATTGTAGTGACGTACCTTACATAGCTAGATTTGGGTTTTCTTGGTAGGTCGTTTCACCGGGCAGCGTTGTTAGTTTACATGCTGCCCTTCATAGGAAGGTGATATTGATCTTCCTCCGTTACCCTTTATTTTGTGTTTTAGCTTATATAAAAATTCAGACTTACTTTGCGTTCTGTAGTTGATTCTCCGTGTTGCCACTTTTTCTTTCCATCACATTAATATCTCTCCACAAGTTGCATAGAAGGCGATGCGAACAGAGTTGACTGCTTGCCATTGCATGCATGTTTTCAATTTGCAGATGACCTATGCATGGATTGATCTGACGGGATGAGTGCATGCGTGTATTTAATGGCAGTATGTAGATCTGAGTTTTCTTTGGTACAGGCTACTTAAAGCCGCCTCGCGTTCCATCTACCTATTTCCGATCCTATCCACCCCCACGCCGTCACAAGGTTTCGTCTACTCCCTTCCATCGGAGTCGCGAGAGCTCTCCTCCTTCGTCGTCCCCCTTTACATCTCACACGTTCTGGTCCGGTAGCATCTGCATCCCGCTGCTCACCCTCTACTCGAAGCCGGCGTCCCCCTTCTGGGTGTTTTTTCTTTAGATCTATGCACTACTTCTGGGTGATTGTATTGTCAAGATCTTTTTTTAGGCTCTTTGCTCGGTGTGCCTCAACGTTGAAGGCCCGTGTAAAATGGAGGAGAGGCGACCAAGCTCTTCTTTCTTCCTAACTATGCATATGCAGTACCAAGATTACATGGTAAGTAGTTGAATTAATTATGTGCACATCGCATAGCTGATTGTAGAAGATGCACATATTATAGAGCAGTCCTATTCGTACGACATTTCATGTCTGATTTTTTTACGACGCATACTCTCACATGCGTATGTTCCTTTTTGTTAATCACCGTGGCTACGCCATCCCTATGTCGCACAGAAATCAGTTCTGATATATGTGGACAACTTGTCGTAGCTATGCGGATAGTTGTTTATAGTTGTACGTTCCTACGATAAAGTAGTTGTCATGTCATTTGGGATTACAAAAAAAAAAAATGACTCTTCTGTTATTTGTAGTATGTTCCTTGCTATGTGAGGGAACAATTAGCTGAAATTACTAGTGGCCGAGTGATGAAGATCGTGACGCAAGATGGCTTTCTGTATGAACTTGATTTCAGTAGAGAGGACGAAATAACGCTCATAACGGGGGGAGACTGGGACGATCTTATCGAGCACTACTACTTATATTATCACGATCAGATATTCGTGAATTTAGTTGCTGACCAAGAATTCTTTATGGTTGTTGTCTCTGACGCCGATTATATAGAGAAGATGATGATCGAGGAGCCAGGTTATACTGTATAGGTCTTCTTATTTTATAAAGTTTGTGACGTGTTGACATGTATGTTGATACATAGTTTACTAATTTTGAATGTATGGTGCAGAGGATCAAGTTAACGTGAATCACTATCCATTGGCCAAACAAGGTATAAATAAACAGTAGTGGCTCATCAGTTTTTCATGTTTGTTTCAGTTGGTTTTGTCAGAAATAGCTCCTCATAATACATTGCTATTAATTGAAAACGTGGTTATTTTGATGCTGAATTTGTAGGACGTGACGATATCCTAGATTCTTTGGTGAAAGCTCCTCTGGTGTCACTCTCTCCTAAGCAGGTTGCTAGAGTGGTTACATTTTCTAGAAAGCACTATGAACGTATTGGCCCTCCTGTTGTCCATAGGCTTACGGAGAAAAATCTTGGGCGTGGTACACTTGTAAGTAATTACGTACAAACGGGATCAATGTGCTATTCCACATATCATGATTTATTATAATGTTTCTCATAATTCTTCTTAAATTTTCAGAAGATCGGAAGTGGTTTTCATGAAGCCCTCAACATCGCCTCGTCAGGTCGACTCTTTTTGTGGTCAGAACCAGTTAACCTTTGCTTTGGAGAATGGTTTAAAGATGAAAGAGGCAGGTTTTCCCTCGAGAAGGAAAGCTGGAATGTATTTGCTTGCAAAGCTGGCTTTCGAGTCGGATCGCTTATCATTTTTTGCGCCCTACGTGCGAATGCCCAGATTTCTATGTTTTTTGAACGACTGTGAAATTTTGCAGTTTTTTTCGATGTGGATTTATCGTGTAAGCTTTAGAGGTTCTTTATTTCGTATTAGCGGTGATGTAATGGGATAGATGTTGCGTGATTAGCCACGTATGTGATGATTCACTGTTCAGTCTAATTTGTCTTTTCTATTACGTTATGCAAGAACTGCTCCGTGTATTTAATTCCTTTGGTAGTCTGTTTTTACTTAGTTTCACCGAAAATAGGTAGGGAGATAATGAACCTGATGAAATATTACACGAAGGCTCATTTGTTTCCGGCCTTCTATTACGAAGTCGAAAACACGAAAAGTTAACTGCCTCTTTTGACGATGGAACCGTCTGTACGAAATTTCACGAATCCGTATGAAAACGTCCTGTCTTTTGTCTGTGTTCCGATCGTAGAGATGGCCGACGAACAATCTCCCTCGACCACGTTCATTGAGGATGATAGACGAATCGACGGCGAGACCTGAAAACCAACGTTTTAAAAGGACCGCCGGTGCGGACCAGATGACAGAGCCTATCTACAAGCCCGTTGTGCCAGCGAAAGCCTCCGTTGCCATTCCACCGTGGCTAGACAGAAGATCACAGTCTGTAAGTAGATGACGGCGGCGCGGTATGCTGAACTGGAGGCAGAGAAACGTGTGGCCATTGCACGTGAGACTGCAGCCTTCGACGAAGAAGAAACCGAGTTATCAGACAGCGCAGCTGCTAAGCGTCGCGCTGCGCTCATGGTGGATGCGCCAGCCACATCAACTGTGACCCAGCAGGAAGTGAAGGATCAGTGCGGCAGGATCATGGCAGAGTACACGAATGAACAAGGAGAATGATACGTTACGAAGAAGCGCAAGGTGCTCGAGGGCGCCCAGAAGAAGGATGAAAAAGTTCCTGTTGAAATGCCAAAAGAAATAATCATCATCTCCGATGATGAAGACTAGGCAAACTGGTCGGATATAGCATAGTTGTCGCCATTCTTTCTCTATGGATATTATATGTTTGATCCTTTTAAATGTGTTATTGTATTGTAAACCGTATGGACAAGTAAACCGTACGTTCGCGTTTTCAGAGACATGGCAGGATCTTGGTTTGAAATTTTTGTGTATATTGTTTGTCTAATTTGTTCCTCGACCTTACAGATGGATATAATTTTTTGTTCCCGTTAGTTATAGCATCGTGAATGGTGTGTCGTCAACAAAGGGATCAGGGGATCGTGCGCCAAGGCACACCCCTAAATCTAGTATGCAATGAAATATGAGTGAAATTTGAAAAGCATTTAAAATTTGTTTCAATTCAATTATGTTTTTTATTTTGGTTTGGGGGGCACCGCTGTGGGCTGCACCCCATTGTGCCAGACATGTGTCTGGCACCCCCCAATTGAGTCCCAATTGGGGGGTGCCGGACACATATTTAGGGTCCCCCGCTGGAGATGCTCTAAGTTTAGAAAGAATCGACGAATATTAGTACTTAGCTTGCTAAAAAAGTCTTAGAGGATCTCCAGCGGCACACCCCAATTGAGGCCCAATTGGGGGTGTCGGACATGTGTCCGACCGAATGGAGGGTGCAGCCCGCAGTGGCGCATCCCAAAGGCCCGCCCCTCAAGCGGTCCGAAAATGTGAGCATCCGATCAAACACCTTGTGTGCATAAAATGGAAATCAAAGTTTGGTTCAAACTCATACAAATTGAAATCTAAAATTACAAATTCTCGCGCCTAAATCCTACGGCGCATATGTCGGGGGAAAACCAAATAGGTAACCCGCGGCACATCGAGTAAAATGCGGCTTATGACTCGTTCACGGCTGCACCACCAATGGGCTTACATGAAGATGGGCCGATCGAAGGCCATGATGAGCTGAGGGAAAGATCTAGAAGATTGGAGGTAACTTGGCTTCGAGACACGAAGATAGTTAGTCTCCGAGTAGGACTCCAGCTCATTGTTTCCCAAAGCGAGGGACTTTCCTTGTAACCTGGCGAGCCTCCGGATATATAAGGAGGACTCACAGGACGTAGAGAAGAGAGATCTCAAGTTCCAAACCCTAGACTCAAAGGCGATTCGATACAGCGGATCGCAACCCTTGTAACACCATATACATATCAATTCCAATTTAGGATAGGCAGGAAGTAGGTCTTTACCTCGCATCGAGGGGCTGAACCTGGGTAAACATTGTCTTCCTCGTGCCATACGATATTAATCTCGGAGACGCTCGAATCGCGTAAAACCCCACACCTACGAAGTCATCTCCATGACATCTGCCGTGACAAACCCACGACATTTGGCGCCCACCGTGGGCCCCGCGGTTAAGAGCGTCGCGTTCCGCGCATGATCGAAGATGGGAGCCGAGGATTTCGTCATTGGATAAGTCGAGCAGATCAACGACATTCCCTTCATTGACGACTTAGAGTGGGGTCAGGAAGCGGATCACGTGGAGTTTGGATATATCATCCCCTTTGGATCTGTGAACGTCTTTGTTGGATCTATTAGTCGTGGATCCTCTCACGCATCTCAAAAATGCGAGTCAGGAGGAGATCTATGGCCCATTAGGGTTTGCGTACCAATGGAGGCCGCGCGCAACGCAGAAAAGGGATCAACATCCAACCTACCAAGTTCAATCTGGACACCGATATCAGATGAAAAGGCGACCCCTGGAGTTGAAGAGATTGAGGCCATCAGGGCCGAACTTTGCGATGAGGCGCAAAGGCTTGCGACTAAACGCAAAAGACTCCAAAGGGAAACTCGGCAGTTTCAGCAAGAACGGCAGCGGCTCACGCAACACGTTTCCCACACACCATTAAGTGAGAAAATCCGAGCAAAAGCATTGAACTTCAGCATCATACCTTGCCCGAAAACAACAGCACGGCATCATTGCCGCCCTCGCCGCAGACTCAAAAATTTTATGTGCCAGTTGGACATCATGATAGCCCGGAAAGCAACATACAGGCCGCGATCGGGATATTATCCCGGATGATGCCGGTCGGCGACACACAAGCCGACAGGGAGGCACGACATGCTATTGAACTATTGAGTACGGCTGTCTTGCAACAAGAAAATATGAACGGGATCACACCTGGCGAGCCGTCTTGTGAAGCAACATGGGGCTCAGCAGAACGCCCTACGGATTAGATAGTCAATCAGCTAGCAGACCTTCAAATTACACAGTACAAGGAAGCTCACGCGGTAGAAGCCAATCCAACACCCGATGCGACTCAACAGCCTCAAGTCGCTTTTAAGTCGCAAACGGCGAGTCCAGCACCTAAGTCCGAAGGCACTTACTCGCTACTGAAAGGACCGACATGCTTTAGCGACAAAATAAGGCTTGCACGCTTTGCCCCCAGTTTCGAAGAACCACGAGAGATTACCAGCTACCACACGAACCAAGATCCTGCCTCTTGTATACATGACTATGAAATAAGCATGACCCAGGTCAATGTGTCCGAAGAAATATGCGCCAAGTATCTGCACATAGCATTAGGAGACGGAGCTTGGTTCTGGCTCCAGAGCCTACCAGCGAAATCTGTAAACACCTGGGGAGAGCTGAAGGACAAGTTTATCAGGAACTTTCACAAAACCAGCAAACGGCTCCATACTTTGGAAGATTTGGAGCAGTATGTTCAGAGGGCTGACGAATCAAGTCGCGATTGGATAAGACGAGTTGCATACATTGTTGCCTCTTCCAAAGAAATACCGGTGAACTCTGCAGTATAGGTCATGAAGAAAAACTGCCGATTCGAGCCGCTAGTGCATAAGTTAGGTCGCACGAAAGGCAAAATCGACAGTTTTGACAAGCTTCTAGCCATAGCAAACAAGTACGCTAGTACGGATGAAACAAAGGGCGACCTTCACCATATCCCAAAAGGAAAAGAAAAGTCGGAGATGGCAAGAAGCTGTGAACTTCGACTCAGGAAGCAAAGGGAAGGTAAAATATTTCGCCCAGTAGGTATCGAGGAAGCCTTCCATAGCCCATGCGACTTACATCGCAGAAGAGATGGAAGGCCAGCAGGACATACCAAGGCCCAATGTCACTACTACCGACGTTGGAGAGAAGGTAATTTGGACGAAGAGACACAATGCAAGCAAGTACGATGTGGCAAGGAGGAGACGGATTATAGCCAAGAGTCACGCACCTCCTTCAGAAGGCAGTTGGGACAGTTTCACACTGTGGCAGTACGAACGGCAAAAAATAGAAGGCAACCGAGACACGTCAGGAGGAACGCCCAAATACCGGTGTCAGAACGGCGGCTCCATTGGGCGGAAAGGCCTGTCATATGGAGTTGCGACGATCACCCTCCAGAAGTAAAAGATCCAGGGCAACTTGCCCTCGTAATCGCACCACAGGTCGCGGGATACAAATTGAGCAAAGTATTAATGGATGGAGGGAGCCGGATGAACATCCTGTACTATGACACGTTTCGTAGGATGAATATGCCAGACTAGCAACTCCAACCAACGAGAACAACTATTCATGGCATAGTCCCGGGATTACTGACTCGTCCAGTAGGAAAAGTAACCCTCGAAGTTGTCTTGGGGACCGAGCGAAACTTTCGCAAAGAATTCCCGAGTTTTGAGGTCGGGGATGTAAAAATTTCATATCATGCATTGTTTGGAAGGGATGCCTACGCAAATTCACGGCAAGACCCTGCTACGTATACTTACAGCTGAAGATACCTGGTCCAAACGGAGTAATCACTGTACATGGAGACAGACAAAAGGCCCTGGAGTGTGAAGAAGGAGACTCAGCATTAGCAGAAGCAGCTTGCATCGCAGGATCCTCACACAATTATAAGCCGCCAACAAACCTCCGAAGCCCTAAGCGAGTCGCAGTTGAGCCGCGACAAGGTCAAGCAGCAGGAACCAGAGGGAAAAGAGTAAAATTTATTCACGAGGTTATGCATCAGGAAGATAAAGATGCACACATCGCGTTAATGCAGAAGAAAAATTGAAGGTGGCGTATGTGTATAGACCCCACCTCAGTCAACAACGATGTTCAGGGAGGACAACTACTTATACAAGCCAACAATGAAGCAAGAAATCTGAATGAGCCATCTTCTAGCGCGACTAAAATCCTGGGGGCACCACCAGGTGCCTCGCCCTGAAAATACAATAGAGCTGTCATGCTCGCATTGAGTCGCTCATAGCGGCTCAATTCTGAACCACCTAGGGTTCGGTCTTGATTCAAGGCAACATCAGTTCATACGCTCAGAGTATGATATGTATCAAGTATGTACGACCTACGGGGAACAGAAAACTCGCACAAGGGTCTACATCATCATCCAGTTTATAAACGCTACCTAGATGCGTTTGTCATACCAGATTTTGTACAATTTACATGATTATGAAATAAAGCCGGCACCCTTGGTATCCAAGGGTTTGTCGTTTCATCTCAACCATCTTTGAGTCGTTGAGTCTTTTAATTTTATATATCATTAATTTCTTGGGGGCTTGGTAGCTTTATGAGCACGGCTTATTCCCTTGAGATTGCCAAACTAGTGGCGTTCATCTTGACTATACTCAACCTTAAGCTAGATGCAACTTGCACCATGTGACCAAAGTACCGGCGTGTGGCGTTAATCGAGTCTGAATGCCTATCATGGACGTTCTCGACCCTGAACACACATTTTTCTCGGGAAATATTGAGTCACGCAAGGGCCTACTTAATGGATATATGAGATAAATCAAAAAAGACATGCTTATAGGTCATAACATCGTACTGCTTATAGTACAAACCAAAATATTAATTACAATGTTGAGCCTCAATTGGGCCAAAAAATTAAAGTATCTCATTATTTTTTCTCATCCCTTGATGACTTCAGAGGCCCGGCAGCAGGAGTTCTCCCAGCTTGAGTAGGAGCAGTAACGGCTGGAGTACGTGTCGTGGGCTGGAGTAGGAGCAGTAGGTGGCGACCAGAATTTTGATGTTTGAGCCCTGAGTGGCCAGCTTGGTACTGTGAACCCTTGGTGGCTCTGTTGCGGTCGCCAATGGTGACTCGCGATGTTTGGGATATACCCTTATTGCCGATGGCCTGTAACTTTTGCTTTCCTCGCCTCCCTTGCGGCTGTAATCTGAAGCCGCAGATCGGGCAGGTGCCTTTTGGCCTCCACGATGTCGTCAAAATTTTGATGTGGTTCGCGAACGGGCATGCTTTCTGCGATGCAAGCAGCTCTAGCCAAGGCCCTGTCGCCTTCTTCACATTCTTGTGCTATCTCTTTATTGCCATTGAGAGTGATGACTCCCTTAGGACCTGGCATCTTTAGCTTCAGGTACACGTAGCATGGCCTAGCCATGAATTTTGCGAACGCTTCTCTGCCAAACAGCGCGTGGTTGCCTCCCTCATTGTTATGATGGTTGTTATTCCCATTGAGTGGCTGCCCATCCTTCCACTTTTTGTAATGATAGCACTGTGCCTTTGTGTGGTTGGGTGGTTTTCCATCTTTTCCTACATGGATGTTGCAGGGGCGGTTAAAAACCTCTTCCAGGTTAACTGGGTGGAAATTTCTTCCTCTGCCGCTGCTTTGCTTGTAACGAGTGTTCGTGTTTGCGACCAATTCCGAGTTTCCTTCCTCGTTCTTGCGCTTGTTATAACTCGCATTGCTATTGCTAGCTTGGTGCTGTTGAGGCTTGCTACTGCTCTTTTTTCCTTTGCCAGCAGTTTCCTCTTCTTCTCCATCAGATGCATCCTTGGTCTTGTCTGAGCTGGCGTACTTATTAGCCGCTACCATCACCTCGCTGAGGCTCTTAACTTTGTCCTTCATGCGACCCAGTTTATGGACCAGCGGCTCGAACTTGCAGTTTTTCTCCATAACCAAGACAGCTGAGCTTGGGGGTATATTATCTGAGGAGTGTATAATTTCTGCCACCCTTCTCATCCAGTGGTGACTTGACTCACCTTCCTTCTGTACGCAGCGCTCAAGATCTTCTATGCTGCAGAGTCGCTTGCATGTTCCTTGGAAATTCTTGACGAAAGCTTCCTTCATCTCGTCCCAAGAGTTTATTGAATTTGGTGGCAGGTTCTATAACCAGATATGGGCCGCGCCTTCTAACATCATATTTAGGTATCGGGCACAGATCTCTTCAGATGCGTTGAGGATGCTCATGCGCATCTCATAATTGTTGAGCCAAGTGACTGGATCCATGCTTGGGTTGTAATTTGCGACCTTGCGAGGTCCTTTGAAGTCTGCAGGAAACGGTTCAGACCTGATCCGGTCATTGAAGCAGACTGGGCCTTTGAGCCGCGATGACAAATTGGATGGAGCTGGCCTCCCTGCTGGATCAACCACCGTGTGTGCTGCATAATTTCTGTGGGTTGAACTTGCTATGGTTGATTTTGCACCGCCGGCTGGTTTTCCCTTTGTCGCCTCGTTGAACCTGAAGTCGCGACTTGCGGCAACTCAGCATGGATGCTTCTTTCCGCCGTGACTCTACTGTTGTAAGGGGTGGCGTGCAGCCATCCCGCATATTCAGACATGTTTGCCTGCTGTACTACCGCTGTGCTCAGCATCTCAATGGCGCGCCGCGCCTCTCTGTCCATTGGTGTGTTTCCTGCTGGTGTCAGCCTGGCCAAGATGTTAGTAGCCGCGTAGAGATTCTCCACTGGGCTAACATAGTGTCCTTACGGCGTATGGAACCTTTGAGGCTGCGGCGGCGGGGGCTGCTGCACAAAGGTTGGCTGTGGCAACAGAGGTGGCATGATGATCCTGTTGTTGGCTTGTACCACGGCTCTTGATCCTGGTGCTTCCATTGCTCTCGGTGCTGCGAAAGATGGAACTACCGGCGCGACTGACGGTGATGCGAGCGACCGGACTGCAGGTGCTACTAACGGCGCCGCGGGTCGCGCAACCGCGACGGATGGTGCCATGTATGAGGGTACCGCGACCGATGGTGCCGCGACTTCTGACCGCACGACTGGGCGCACTGCGTTGGTTGCGACTGATGGGATCGCGTTAGGCGGCGCCGTGGCTACCAGCGCATCGACCGCGGGGACCGCGGCCGTAGGTCCAGAGGTGGGTGATCGGAATAACTCCATGGGATTTACTATCCCTGGCTGCAGGCGACAGGCCTGGCGTCTGTGCGGCAAGGTGTCCGGCTCTCCTTGTAAGATAATGGTGTCCTCGACGAGTCGTCGTTGTTCTTGTTGGAGGCACTGGTCCTCGCGTGCTAGCCTGCTTCTTTCGTCTGCAATCCTTTGGACTTCATCATACAGCCCGATCCTGGTAGCTTCCAGGTCTGCCACTCTAGCGGCAGCATTAACCGCAGATATGGGTGTAAGCAAAGTGCTGCTTTGTGGTATCACAGCCGCTGCGTCAGAGGTTGCTCTTGGCCCTGTTTCCGTGGGTACAACTCCGGATGGGGTCTCTCTGCTGGCGACTCCTGAGGCTGCGACTCCTGGTGTAGTTGCAGCGGGTGTCGCGTGATTTGAACCGAGCTCTGCGACTCCTGATCCATCTGGCGCGACTGGCTCCGCTGCTTCCGGCGTCGTGGGGGCTGAGCTGCCCTGTGGCATGCCCAGCCCTTCACCTGCTTCCACGGTCCTGTAGATCCCTTCCATGTACTGATCTCCTAAGGAGGGCGAGCTGCCACCCCTAGGGTTTCCACATAGCCTTTCCTCGAGAACATACTCGATGGATTGGGCTTCTTCGTCTTCGAGGGGTAGTGGCTCGTTGTTGGTAGATTCCTCTTCTTCGTCCACCGTTACAGCGACTCCTTCTTTTGAGTCGCCCCGCTGTGAGGGATCCTCTGATTCGCCGCCGATGAAGCTGACGAAGACATGGATAGATCCAAACGGGATGATGTGGCCGGTCTCTAGGTAATCAGCTTCTGGCCCCCAGCTTGAATCGTCAATGAGAGAAGTGCCATCGACCGTGATGATGTGGCTGATGGCGAGATCTTCAGCTCCTACCATCGATCCTGCGCGGAACGTGACGCTCTTGACTGTAGGCCCCACGGTGGGCGCCAACTGCCGTGGGTTTGTCACGTCAGATGTCATGGATGACTTCGTAGGTGTTGGATTGCGCGAGTCAATCGTCTCCAAGCTTGGGATCGCAGGAACAAAGATCAACACAGATTTATCCAGGTTCGGCCCCTCAATGTGAGGTAAAGACCTACTTCCTGCCTACCCTAGATTGGTATTGATATGATATATGAGGTGTTACAATGGAGGCGATCCGATCTCGGTACTCGCCGTATGAACTAGTGTTTGAGGGCTTGGCCCTGTCTAAGTCCTGCGAGTTCTCTTTATATACACAGAGACTCGCCAGGTTACAAAGGAAACTTCCTCCACAAGGAATATATCAACTGGAACCTACTTGGAGACTAACTAGTCCTCACGTCTTCTAGGATATGTCTTCTAGATTCTTCTCCTTGTGGCGGTGCGATATTGGGCGTGTTTTCATGTAGGCCTTTGCTCGTGCGAGTAAAGTGGGTCGCACTTATCAATATGGGTTGCGAGTTAATCCACAAAGTATTCCCCCGACAGTACGTATCATAGGAATAGCTGCGGATGCAACGGGTGAAGGACCACCAGAGCCCATTGAAGGACCTGGAGCTTGAGAAGTTCCCAATCCAGCAGATTTGGCTTTCTTTTCAATTATACTGCCATCAAGTCTATATTTGCCGAAGTAGCTGCCCAAGTCAAGACCATCGACAAGTTGGGTGGCATAACCATGCATCTCCCTCTAGATATCTGAATACTCCACCAGAGAAAACTCAGTGCCATCCATGTGAGTCGCCTGTTTACCCCGTGCAATCTGTTCAATGTTGATGTCGGGATAGTACGCTCGGGCTAAAGTAAGCACATGAGGAGCACTAGCGCGAGCCGCAGAGCCCTTCTAGCCAGAAAAATACTGGGGAGCCTTAAAGAGCTTACTCAGCCAGTACTCGCAAGTCGCAGGAGGATTTTCAGAGGGAGAAAGTTTGTTTACCAATTGCTTGGTCGCTTCAAGGACGCGCTTGTTGAAGTTCTTGATATACTCCAGTTGGTCCTTCATATTGACACGACAAAGAGGAGCGTCTTGACCTGATGCAAGTGGCAGAGCTCAATTCAACAGATTATAAGAAGAGAATACAACTACAAAGGCATTTGGTTAGCACTCACCAACCAGCTCCTGAGTCATCGATCTAACAAAGGAACCCGCAAGTTCGGAAGCCTTGATAAGATTCTTAATGTTCTCATCACGAGCAGTTAATTCCTTGGCATGTTGCTCTTTCAGTTGATCGACCGCCAATGACTTCTTCCCAAGATCCTGTTGGACAGATTTGATGATATCTTCCTTCTCCATTAGTCGCGCCGTGGAATCAGTCTCCAGCTCTTGAAATTGTTCTTCAGAGGAGTTCAGTTGCCCTACAAGCTTTGAATTTTCTTGTTGCAACATCTCCAGTTCAATGGTCTGGTTCCTGATAATTTCATCACGATCGGCAAGCAACTTTTCCAACAATTTAAGATCACTGGGCGACTCCCTCGTAACTGTTGCTGGCATTTTATTCGTGGTACTAGCAGATTGAAGCTCTGCCTGCAAAACAGAAACATAAATAAGATATTATTGAGTGCATTACAGAGCAAAATTGACTAAGATTCCAAACCTTTTTTCGCTCAACAAGATTTTGACTCTTGGGGGCTGTATGTACACATGCATATTAAAAATGAAGAAGAGCAAAATACCTGATGAGAAGTGTGAAGTTGTTGCATCAAATCTCGTAACACAGCAACATGTCTTTCTCCAGCACTTATGATAACTTCTTCAAGTGATTTCGAACTGCCAGCTTGAGAAGGTTCAGGGGCCAGAGTGTCAGAGATCCTAGGCCTAAGGATAACTCGCGATCCGGTGGGATTGGAAGCCAGTACAGTAGGAGCAATGTCAATAGTGCCCTCCTCTAAGATCGGATTGGGAGACGCTGCGCCTGGTGTATCATCGGTTGTCCCAATATTCTCAGCAGCGACGTGTTTCCCATCTATAAGTGGTTCAGGAGAAGGAACCAGAGTCGCCAAGTCCGCTTGAGCATCAATCATAGATCTGTGAAAAGATATAGTTAAACAAAAGATTTAATCATGGAAGACAAGATGAGCGGAAATAAAGATCTTACCCTGGAGCAATGCGAATGTTCTTCATGAGGCAGTCCGAAGAAGGCGAAGATAGGGCCTGTAGATCAGAGCCTACAAAGCAAAGGGTTAAAAATAAACCCCTCACAAAATAAATCGCATAGCAGTGAGGATAAGAGATCTAAGAACCATTACCCGAACTTATGGAGATACTGTTGTCAACAACGGGATTGACGAAATCAACATCGGCGACAGCCGAGGGAGATTCCAAAGATTTGGCTGCTCTCTTCTCCACGATTATCGCAAGGGCCTTGCGATGCTTTTCGAGGCAACATCTAGCCGAGGGAACTTTGGGATGTCTCGGAAAAAACGTTGAATGGAGTTGAGGAAAGAAGGAGGTTTGCCATATGTTGTTCCTCCTCAGACACACCATCCCCGGATTCTGAGGTGCTCTCAGTGATAAGCCGCTCCTTCTCCTCCCCTGCAGCCACCTTCGATGACTCGCTAGGAAACTGGGGGCTTGGGTCGGCTGTTTGATCATTAGCAGGAAGATCACAGAACTCAGAGTCGATCTAGAATTAGAAGAGCATGAAAAGTTAGAACATCGTTAAGAAAAAATAGAATGACTCGGCACCAGATGCGCGATGTTACCTCAAAAGGTTTATGCTCCGCCCAGAAAGGAGCAAGGCCAATCACATCATAAGAACTGATGTCCACATCAGTAACATGACGAATAAAGTTGACGCATTTGCCTATATCCCAGTCTTCAGGGCAGGTACTATCTTCTTCGTTAGCACGACCAGAATAGTCAACCATGAGTCGCTGGCGGCGGCTCACGGGCTGGATACGCCATTTAGTCTAGCAAGAAATAAAATCAAGCCCAGTAAGGCCATGAAGTGTCGATGCTCGTGTTTTGTTTTCAATGATTTTGATAAACGACAATGAGGAAGGATCAGGTTTTGATGACAAGGCAGGGGTGGAGACAAAGGCGGATGTTGACCACGGAGGAAGACAGACCTCTCCTTCAGGGGAAGTATCTTTACAGTAGAAGAAGGTCCTTTGCCAATCCCTGACCCTGTTGGCTAAAGCAAGTTTGGGGAAGACGCTATACTTGCGGCGTTGGAAAGCAATGGCGCCGCATTGAAGATAGGGAATACCAACGCCTTCGCGCTGGTTGTTACAGCAAAAAAGAGAAAGCCAAAAATCTATGGACGGATGGATGGCAAGATAGTCCTCGCAAAGGACATGGAAGTTTCTCACCTGGAGCATAGAGTTGGGGCCGATATCATGGAAGCGCAGGTTCAATCGCCGCATCAGGGAGCGGAAGAAGATGGAGCCCGAAGGTTTGAATCCAACAAACATCACCAATTCCCTAGGTTGAGGATTGGGAATCGACTCGTTGTCGGGGCGCGCCATTCGCACTCAGACTTTGGAGGCAGAAGCCCACGAGAAACAAGAGATTCGAGAAACACCTCGTCGATCTAGGAGCCATCCCAGTTACAGCTACGTCGTGGCATACTTCCCTTGTCGATCTTCCGGTTGAAAGATTCCCTTCTCACGGAGGAAGACAGCAAAGTACGCGAGGACGGCGCAACGAGGAAGAAGGAGTAACAGGGGTGAATGAGTTTGACCTAAGGGCGGCGTAGTGCTTATAACCGAAAGGTCCAAAATTAAAGGAGCAAATTGTGCCCAGAAATCCGGGAAGTACCGTTGATAGAAAAGGGAATCTTGTCAGAGTCAAGAAGGCGAAAGGACCAGAAGAGAAAATGAGTCGCACAAGTACAGAGAACCGAGACCTCGAGTTGATTCTGGTAAATAAGAAGTCTACGAGCAGAGGAGAAATATGTAGATTAAAGTTCAGCCAGGACGTTCAAGTATGCGGCTTGTCAGCTAGCAAAATTGACTCGCAAGGAGTTGGGAGCCTTTTTCCGTGAAGTCCTAGCTGACCATGGGGGCTAATGTCAGGGGAATACCAAATAGGTAACCCGCGGCCCATCGAGTAAAATGCGGCTTATGACTCATTCACGGCCACGCCACCAATGGGCTTACACGAAGATGGGCCGATCGAAGGCCATGATGAGCTGAGGGAAAGATCTGGAAGATTGGAGGTAACTTGGCTTGGAGGACATGAAGATAGTTAGTCTCCGAGTAGGACTCAGCTCATGCTTTCCCAAAGCGAGGGACTTTCCTTGTAACCTGGCGAGCCTCCGGATATATAAGGAAGACTCGCAGGACGTAGAGAAGAGAGCTCTCAAGTTCCAAACCCTAGACTCAAAGGCGATTCGATACAGCGGATCACAACCCTTGTAACACCATATACATATCAATTCCAATCTAGGATAGGCAGGAAGTAGGTCTTTACCTCGCATCGAGGGGCCGAACCTGGGTAAATATTGTCTTCCTCGTGCCCTACGATCTTAAGCTCGGAGACGCTCGAATCGCGTAAAACCCCACACCTACGAAGTCATCTCCATGACATCTGCCGTGACAAACCCACGACAGCATACGCGGCGGCGCCTCCTCTGTAGCGGACTCGGGCGCCGCCGCGTAAGCGCGTGCTGCAGATTCAGCCGAGGCATTTTTTGCCAGGGCGGCCTCATACACGCCCTTGATGGTGCGGTCGGGCTCCGACAAGAACCTCGTCCGCTCCTCGGCTTGCTTGTTTGACGGTGGTTGCTCGTCATCGAAACGGTTGAGGGCCTTCTACCGCTCCTCGCGGGACTACGTGATCTAGTAGGGGCTATGGGAGAACGTCCATTAGTACGGAACGACACATCGGAAACGAGCCAAAACCCTCATCGGAAACAGAGAAGTGGTCTGTGTCCCCACCCCCGTGGCTGATGTGAAGGCCCTCATCGGTAACGGAGTCCAAAAACCGTAGCCGCTGAGGCCAAGTTTTGGCAACGGTTCTGCACATATCTCCGTTTCCTCAGTGTCGAGCTCATCAGTAACGGAGTGTGTAAATTTACTCGTTTGCATTGAGGTTTCTTCATAAGCATATAGCACGAATACAGATGCCACTGGGCATTTAAAATCTCACAGCACAAGCACAGGAATGACAGATCAGATTCATAAGGAAGTAGCTCATCATAAGGTAGCTCTACATTACAGTGATACATCTCTATAACCTGCTAACTATTGAAAAATGTTTTTGGTAGCAGTGACGACATGCTTTATAACCTCCTGCCACTCTTCTTCCTGCGAGAGTTCCCAAAGCTGAATAATCATTGATACTCCACAGAAGAGCATCAGCCTTGGCAAGCACATCTTTAGTAAGGACAGATGTAGCAAACTGTGATACATCTTCACCTCTCCTTTCTATAAACAAATGATTTTGGTAGCACTGACAACATGCTTTATAACCTCTTGTGACTCTTCTTCCTGCCATAGTGGCCAAAGCTGGATAATCATTGATACTCCACACAAGAGCATCAGCCTTGTCAAGCACATATTTAGTAAGGACACAGAAGGATGAGAGCGAGAGCGTTAGGGTTGTCAGAATGGCGTATTTATAGCACAAGTACAATATCGGAAACGGAGGCGATAAACAACCGTATCCTTTTATTTGCTCGCTGACACACTGGGCCTACTTAACAATACAATTGAACTAACTATCTACTCTACTTGTTCTTCTTCCGTCCAACCTCCGCGCCATTGTCGTCCACGGCGCGACGTCGCTTCTTGCCGGTTGCCTTCTCCTCTGACTCGTTCTCCTCCTTCTCCGGCCGCGCGTCCTTCTTCGACGAATCCTTCTCTCACGCCTCCTTCTCCGAAGCGTTCTCCTCCTTCTCCGACGCATCCTTCTCTGGAGCGTGCTCCTCCTTCTCCGGTGTGTCCTTCTCTAGCGCGTGCTCCTCCTCCTCCGGCGCCTCCTCCGACGCCTCCTCCTCCACCTCGTCGGAGTCGTCTTCTTCCTGGCTATAATACGGCTCCGGCGGGTCTCCGGCTCCTCTTCCTCCGGTGACTCCTCCTCTTCGGCGCCGTCTTCTCCTTCGCGTGAAGACGGCGGGTCCGAGTCGTCTTCTACAGAGCGTGAAGACGGCGGGTCCGAGTCGTCGGGGTCTGAGTCCGGTGGACCGTCTTGATCCCACCATGGGACTTCACCGCGGTCTTCACCGCTCGCGTCGTCGCTCGAGACTTCCTCGTTCTGCCATCAGGGTTCCTCCATGGCGGTTGTGCTAGTGTGGTAGAGAATGTGGGAGAGAACGAAGGAGAGATTGCGAGAACTGCCTGGCTTCGTGCGGTTCCAGTCACATTTTATTAGCGTCAAGCAGGCGGTTCCAATCCCTCGTGAATTAAGCCGCATTGAACAGGCGCGCTTCTAGTTTGCAACTGCAATTTTCCAAGCACATCGCAAACGGATATCCTTCCACAATCGTTGCCATAGACATACGTATTGGAAACGGAGGTTAAATTTATAACCGTTGCCAATACTATTGGTAACGGAGATCGAAAAGTCTCCATAACCAATGTTGACGGACTAGCCGCGGCCGAGTTCTGCCAGGCCTCGTCCGCAACGCTTAAATCGAGATTTTCCGCCACCTATCTCCTTCCGTTACCATATAGGGGTATCTGATATGTCGTTGTCTACTAGTGGCCATGTCGTTGGCCTTGGGGACAGGCGCCACCGGCACCCCGCCCAAGCTTAGGGCGAAGCCGTTCGACAATT
Organism: Poa pratensis; assembly: GCA_947311845.1. NCBI lineage: Eukaryota > Viridiplantae > Streptophyta > Magnoliopsida > Poales > Poaceae > Poa > Poa pratensis. The sequence continues at coordinate 8,145,364 of CAMZMU010000076.1, read as the reverse complement.
TCGCCTTGGGCGGACACAGGATGCCGTGCTCATCGAACACTTTGGCCTCGCTCTAGTTCAGCCACCTCCTATTCACGTCCATGGTGGCGAGGCACGCTAGGGGAGAGAATGGGGAAGAAAGGCGAGGAGGATGAAGGCTTGAAGCACGACGGTCGCATTTATATGCGCAGGTGCTGGCGCCGGCGTCGTATAAAGCTAGCTACAGGCGGCGCTTGGGAAGCCGGGATCACTGCAATGCTGGGCGCTTCGAACGTCACTGCAACGCTGGGCGCCTCGAACGGCGGCGTCGTTTAAAGCTGGCTGCAACGTTGGAACGCTGCACTCTGCGCAGGCGCCAGTGTAAATACGACAACATTTTTTTGATTAGATTCAAACTTAAATTAGAACGATACAATATTAAGAAATTTAAACTACAATTATAACTAAACCCTAATCTAAACGCCGCCGCTCGGGCCAGCCTCGTCGTCGTGCGCCTTCAGGGTTAAGCCCGCTGCGCCACCTCTAGGGGCATCTCATCCCGCTGCACCACTGTGACACCCCTCCCTGGCATATATTACCAGAGAGGCGGTCGTCCCGTGCGCCAGCCCAAGATATCTGGCCGCATGTCGCGACAGTGCAACATAATGGAAATCATTACACAATCAGGCACAAGAAGTGCTACAAATGGTTTACAAGGCCATCGAGCCATTAAAGAATAACTTGCCAAGCATGGCTCAGGACAGAGTTTAACTGGCAGCGGAGGACGACTAAGACAACGGCTTGGAGCGGCTCCACTCCACAGGTATCTGGCTGGGCTACTGATCCTAGCACGCTTTCGCTCCATCTTCTGGCTAAGTCTGGCCACATGAAAAGCCAGTCTGAGTACAATGACGTACTCGCAAGTAACGTAATCCACAAGACATGAACAGTCAGACAAACATGCAACAAGTTATACATTGGAAATAAAATACTACACATGGCAAGTGTGTACTCTAGACAGACAAATATACAGTATAACATAAAGGTAGCATGACATCACAAGCAAAACATGGCATAAGCAAACAACGGGGTATCACCAGTGCAGAGTCCAAGCCAGGTGGGGTTGGACCGTACACCGGCAATCAAACAAAGAGATTACCTGTGACGAGTAAACGAGTGTACCAGTTGGTACCAAATAATACACAACAGCACCTGTGATCACTGCTAGGCCCAAGGGCCTCATCTTTGCACTCTGGGCATGCACGGTTGATGTTGGCTCAGGCCTAACTCTAGGCTCCCAACGATCACACCCCAACCTCAATCATGGGTAACCATCAACAGCTCAATGCAACATTCCCTGCATCATCTTATTTGTTTATTTAGTGAGATCAGGTCGTTCATTAATTCTTTCAAACATAACTTCAGTTTAACCTCCTGACACGACAAAGACACACAGTGTGACCGACACTGAACTGTTGTTCCATATCCCAGGAACGAGGCTAGCTTGCTAGGTTGACACTCTCGAGAGGTTGCATTTCCAACTATCAGAATGCACCCTACTCAGCCAGCACTTCAGGTTGTCACGCCAAAGTCGTACTGAGCAAAATACACTCACATGACGGTCCACTTGCTAAGACACTCTCCTGCACCACCCTATACACGTGGTACAACGGGCAAGTAAATCCGGCACATCCCCCGGCGCTACCGATTATGCCTAGCTCCGGACTCCCTATCACAGTCGAACCCGTGCCTGTCGACCTCTACCCTCGGACAGCACAACCGAACGACTGCGCCCAATGGATGGCACAAAAGGGGCTCAACAACCTACTAGTTCACGGTCCTCCATGAGACGACGATGGTCCTGCTTTCAAAGTTCAGATTAGTGGCACCATGGACTGACCCTATCGTTGTTTGGAGGGGTGTTTCATTTAATTCAAGTTTTATTATAACAAGTCCAAACAACCGAGGATTAGTCCAGCATAACAATCACAATATCACAATAATATATCATCAAACAACAAGTCATTAGCAACATAATATTCCAAGCAATAGTTTGTTTGTAGTGACCGGGTGACTATGACGGTTCCTCCAGTCGGCGCCACCACGAATCAATGTTCACAGAAAAATAGCACAGTGGGTTAATCGGACGACTGTGGCGGTTCCTCCAGCCAGCGCCCTCACAGATCATCTACAAAAGCTAGCACAGTTCGTTGGCGTCGAACGGGTGACTGTGGCAGAGATACCTCCGACCGGCGCCATCACAGATCAACTACCAAGTTGGTAGGGCATGTAGTCATCAAAATGAACCGAAAAGCACTCATAAGAAAGAAGACATCCATTCCACTCGAGGATTACCTCGACCTGGTGTCAGCGATCTTGGCAAAAAGAACCAAATGGAAAGCAAATGTCCCAAGCGTCGCAGTCCAGGCGGGCTTACGCCAACAAAGTTTGACGGAGGGAGAAGAAGCAAATAACTCTTTTGGCAAATGCCCCCAACTCCGAGGATCATAAGACGACATTCGTCCGCTCCTCACCTCGGCGAAGAAGAAGAAGCAAACCAAAGCCACGCAGTTGCGAGGCGCACAGTTGTATAATTTTCCCCACTCCGTTGACTGTGGCGGTTCCCCCAGTCCATCGCCTCGGGAATGGGAAGTGGTACCCCCGGACACAACACCACAACTCTACGGAAAGTAGACATCAAAGTCATGATATCTCATGACGCACAGTTTACAGATGGCAGGCAACCAGATGCACAGATATGACATGGTAATATGAACAACACGAACAAATAATACACATGAAATCATATAAACAAACATCAACAATATTGACTAGCAGGCAGAACACAACAGGATAAACTAGACAGGGGCTCATAGCAAGTGGTTAGCTTGCCTGCGAAGATCGACACCGTTTGGCTCGGAGGGTCACGAACGTCACGGTTTCGGGTCTCGGTTCGCCGGTACCGCGGGATACCCTATACACGCATACAAGGGTGCTGAGTATACAAATATTTTACAAAAAGGTAAGACCAGTACCACTGGACAGATCGTTACAAACTAGGAATTTACAAATTTGAATCGACTAAAACGGAGCTACGGTTCAAAAGTTCTTGACGTGCGACGGATAGCTAACTGCTGCTCACCTCGAAAAAGAAAAACAGACTGCGCTGGAAAAAAAAACTGCACGGGCTGTTTCTGCCGCGCGTCTGGGCCGTTGTTGGGCCGTCGCGCGCCTGCGCGCTGCTGCGCCAGTGCCTGGGCGGGGCAGGCCGATGGTGGGCCGTGCTGGGCTGCTGTGGGCCGGCCTGCTCCGCTGCCTTCTGGGCTGGGCCGAAAACGGTTCGGCAGAAGTCAACGGAGAAAAAAAACGACGGGATCGAAGCTTCTTCTTCAACCTCCGTTGCACGCACTGGAACATCGAGGAACCGGCCGGGGACGGCCGTGGGGACGCCGGGAGGGTCTTCCAGCAGCGGAGACGGGCTTGCGGCGGCACGTCGCGGTCGGGGAGGCGAAACCGGAGGCGGGGAGGCTTCCCTCGCACAGGGCCGCGATCTCCATGGTACGGCCATGGCGGTGTCGAGCACGGGCGGCTCCACCGTCGCGCTGCTCCGCTGCTCGGGGACGGAAGAGAGGCAGCCGAGGGGAGGATCGGCTTGGGGAGGGCTCAGGCGGAAGGAGGGGGCCGGGGAGCGTGCCAGCAAGCTCGGGTGAGCTTCGGCCATGGTGGCCATGGTGGGAAAAAAATAGGTGAAGGATTTTGTGGAGCTTTTTCCCTGCGTTTGGGCACCGAATGGAGAGAGCAGGGAGAGGAGAAGTGGGGAGGAGTGGCTAAACTTCGCTCGGGCTGCTCCGGGATGCTCTTATATGGAGGGAGGGGATGAGGATTAGGTAGTGGCCGGGTTGGCCATTGATGGCCACGCAGCTCACCGTCTTCTGCCACAGGGAAGGGATAGGGAGGAGGAGGAGATGAGGTTGCCGTGCTGGACACACAGTTCTGCACGAGGCTGCACTGGTGAAGGAGGATTAGGTCAGTGCTAAGTTGGATTAGAGGCATGCCAAAGTGTGCGTCCCGAACGTCCAGAGCGCGACACGGCGGCATCGACGCGTTCCCGATGACTCGGAGCTCCAAACTGAAAACAGCTTCCACCACTGGGTTCGTAACGACGAGAGGAACACAACCAAACAAAAATCCCATAGGGATTCCAAACTTTGTAAAATAGATTTTCCCGAAAACCAAAAACACCGAAGGTGCTCGATGAAATGAAAGGAGTCTTGCACAACTCAGAAAAATTCCCAAAAATTACCACAGAGCACTTGTGGCATAGGGACAGTGTCTATGGAGTTGGAGCTCAATTGGACATTGGTAAATTGGGTTTTGGCAAGATGTCCAAAAATTGGCATATCGGCATGGTCATGGCAAAGTGATTTTTCACACTTCACCTTGGGGTGGTCTCCTGGATTTGGGTGTCTATGGGCCATGTGGTCCATGTGACCAAGTCCCATGGTCATAGGATTTTTCTAGGTCTAGGTTTGCTTAAAGAACTCAAAATGGCAATAATTTGGGCTTACAAAGGAAGTGGTCTAAATATTGCTCAAATGGGTTTGCCTCCAAATAATGAAATGCAGGAAATGCCAAAATATTTATCCCCTGAATTTATCAGAATTATTGGAGGTGCCTAGCTTGGTTAAAACATTTTTGGATCAGAAGTGGCAGTTTTGAAATTATGGCCTAACTTGGAAATATTGCATTGAAGTATGCAATATTTTTGCATGGATTGTCTTTATATTGATAGGGGAGTCCTCTGGTATTTTTAGTGGAATTTTTCAAGCTTTGGAAATAGGCTTCCCTTTTGTAGGTGGAGAAAAGGGTTTAAAGGTTCGATAATTAGGGCTAAGGTTTTCGTGGGAAATCCTAAGCATCAAAATTATCACGGGTGATGGAGTGGCTCGGGGATCACTGGAAAAATTCTTGAGGGGGCAATTCCCAAGTCAATTCATCCTCAAAAGATTTGAAGAAACATTATGGGAAAGGAGAAAAAGTTTCTCAGGTGTCATAAAACACCACTAAAATTAGGTTTCAATTTTCGGGGTGTTACAACCACCTCCCTGGCCTGGCCTGCCTTGCCTGGTTCAGCTCCTCGTGGGCCGCACGCTCGGCGAGCAACTGGGACGTTGCATGCTCGAGCTCCTCCGCCTGGGCAACGAGCTGCTGCTGCTCGGCTGTGGCCGCCTGGGTGTTGAGCTGCTGTACGCCGCACACTCGGCGACCATGAAGTCGCGGGCGCGCTGATCCCGCTCCGTGCTCTCAATCGAGGCCTGAATGATGGCTGCCTCCGTGGCGTCGCCAGCCACCTCGAAGCCGAACCTGACCTGGCGGTATGCCTCCTCGTTGCGCCAGCTGGCGAACAAGTTGGCCGCAACCACCTGGGGCGGAGCGGCGGCGACACCTACTACTCCTGTTCCTGCTCCGGCGGCGGCACCTCACCTAGCTCCGGCGGCGGCTCCTGCCCGGGGTATGGCACCTTCTCCGCGGGATGGCGGGACTGTCGTGCGGCGACTGAGTGCGCTCCTATGATTACCAGCTTTGAGGCATTTTGGCTAATCACTAGCAGGGAGCGAGAGAGAGCAGATTCTGTGGTGTACCGAGATAGCAGGAATTGGGGTTTTTAAGGAGTAGTGGGCGGTTCCGCTACGCCATCGCATTTATTCGGCTCGCTTTCTATTCCAAGGAGATGGAACGTGTCCACAAACGGGTTCGGAAAGTTTCTGTTACCATAGATGTACATATTGGAAACGGGTCATAATATAATACCGTTGGCAATATAAAGAGTGATAGAGATTTGTATTTCTCCGTAACCAATGTTGACGGGACAGCCGTGACCCAGTTTTGTAAGGGCTCTTCAGCAACAGTCAAATCATGATTTTTCGTCGCCGAACTCATGCCGTTTTCATATAGGGGTGTCCGATGTGTCACTCTGTACTAGTGAAAGTCCAAATAACCTCGACCTTACCCTAATGGGTGGTCTTCTCCGCATATTTGAGCTACCGAAAAACTTTGTTTTTTCATCTCCTCACAACCCACACGAGGAGAATATCCCAACATACCGCAAGAATGTGATAGCAGAAATGTGATAAGAATCTCATATATTTATGTAGGCGCATTTCAAAATAAATGTGAAACTGAAAATTTTCAATGGAAAATTCTCCCATGCCAAATGCAACATCTTATTGGATTATCCCATGATACTTTAGAATCCTTTCAACATTCCTACTACGACATGCCCCCTGAGATGTCATTTTTATTCTAAGACGTTTAGAGGAAACGACTGAAATTCGACTACTGCACTCCGAACAATCAAAATAAACTCCATGGTTAAAATGATAATCCGTTGAAATGAGCAATTGGAAACAACAGCTGCTTAGGAGAATCGGAGCTCATCTCTGACTACATACACAAGCAGCAGCTAACCTTAATCTACTTCCAAAATTTTGATTGAGGTAGTCCATGCAAGTCTAACTTCCTCTGGGAAACAGAACGCAAATTCTGTGCATGCAGCAAGTGAGAAAACTACTAAAAAGAAACAAAGAAACGATGTCTCTGCACTTCTGCCTCATCCGTTCTTGAAACATAGCACCTACTGTCTTCTCTGCTAGCTTCCAAGTATTATGGGTTCGATTAGCTCGTTGAGAGGAGCCAGCTCTGCCCTATCGATTAACCGAAATTCCTGCAAAAATATAGGTCCAAAAATATGTAAGAGACATCATTGTAATGAAGGAACCATATGCGGCATTGAATTGAAGCCAAATATGCTCGAGATTTGAAATATGTGATGAATGGAATAAACGCTACTGAATAATACTACTAATCAATAAGAAACAATCTGCATTAACAAAGTTTAGTCGCTACAGTTATCCACAAAGCATCATAGTTAATCATTAATCTTTGCAAGATGCTATTTTAAAGAATATAGGCAGGAATGCAGGATGTGTTTGCGTGCAGAATGATTGGTCACAGCTTCTAAAGCAGTAAGCTAAAGAAAGGGATAGATTTTTTTTTTTTTTTTTTGCGGGGGAAGAAAGGGATAGATTTTAGAATGTAGAATCATTGGGCCAAGCTACTACCAAAGGACGCTCCATTATTCTGCATTACATGATAGGAGAGTTTGGTACTAAAGGCGAGCCACACAGGAAAGCTGAAGTACTGAAGTTCTTGGCTTCAGACTTCAGAGGTTCAGGTGATCAGGTCAACAATTACTTTAAAACGATATAGCACAAGACAGTAATCATGTCCCAACACTTTTCTGGATGAAGAAGGGGCATTACACATGTGAAGAGCATGAAGTGCTTGAAGCAAGTGTTGAGATGTGCTTCTTCCTCGAGTTTGAGAACCATCTGAAAATGCGAGTGGTATATGTGCGCATACACCCTGAAAAGTCGCTTGAAGATCGTCTTGATGACGTCGCCGAAGTTTGGAGGGAAGGGAGCCCCTGTATGCAGCAAAGTTTTTGAACCAGAGCACATGATGATTAAACCAAAATTCTGAATCATTTCTTAGCACTCTTACAATACATTAAAACATTAATTACCAAGCTTTTGAGGGAAGGTGGATTCGTCGTCGAGCAGGTTCTCGATCCAATCCATGAGGTACTCGACATACTTTGGAGCAGACACTTCAATAGGCCTTTTGATCTTGACTCCATCGGCCCACCTGTACTCGTACCTGATTCAAGAATTCTTCTGGTTAATTTATTACACACAAAAAAATTACACAAAGTGCTATTCTAAATCATGAAACTAATAGTACATGTTTACTGTATGTACAAATGCCAAGATTGAAGAAATATACTTTGGTCCGGCTGCCATTTTCGGGCAGGTAGCTGGCGTGCAAAACTCCATGAGGGTGCCATACAGCATGTTCACTTGATTGAAGAAGTCAACAGCTGTAGACAGAAATCATCATAAAGGCAAGCTAAGACACTACTACAAATATATTGCGATACCTTCAGGAAACACCAAGCAACAACTGTTGAGCGAAAAGTGTCATGCAAGAACTTACTGTTGACAGCGAGCCACTCGTTCTGATCCTCTCCAGCTGGCAGGCGGACCACTTCTCGCAGGTTACCGCTGCCAAGTGTGGCGTCGATGTGCCTCTTCAGCTTCATGCCCTACGACAAAATGCGAGTTGGTAACTGAATTACACTGAATTTCGTTTTCGGAACTGAGCATGTGGAATTCTACAAGTTAACAACAAACATGCATGCAGATATGTTCCAAAGCATTCTTCCTCGTCATAACTGGCCCTCTTCTAATTCAAATCGAGTACTAGTGCAACTAATCCTACTTTCGTAGCAGTCACCAATACCAGTGTTGCAAGGAAGCTTTAGATTCATGAAGGGGGCTATTGGTTACAGTTCTAAGGTAGAGCTAACCGGTAGCAAAGAAGACAATATTAGCTGGAACAAGGTATTTTGACTAACAGCGTACTGCCGGTAAGCACCGGTAATGAACAAATTCAAACCTAATTCATGAAACTTTATTGCAAGACGGTAAATAGCACTACCTAGGGTTGAGTAAGAGTAGCGCCCTCTCATCCTAAAACTGTGTAAGTTGAGCCGACGAAGGCTAGTATCACAGTACTAACATCGAGTGCAGTTTGATGAAAGGAAAAAAATGTTTCTGCAATTGCTAACGTCCCTACATGATAAGAAACCCTTTTTGTTTCCAAACAGAAGGATCTATTGCTCTACCGGAACAGATTAAGCAGTTTCTCCGCGCACATTTACAGTAATTCTGAGGAAAATTCTCAGGAACAACAAGAGCGGTGTCGTGTGGATTAATTCATAAAGCAATTAATTTACCAGCGCATTGTTTCGAGCATCATGATCTGTTCAACAGAAGACAACAATGGAATAGCTCGTACCTTGTCCCCGGCTGGAGCGTTCTTCTTGGGCCTGAATGTCTTCTGGTTCCTGCAGCATGGACTCATCATCAAATTGAAGCGAAACAAGGAAGACAAATTCTGGGATCACCAGACAACTACTATTGAACTAGTCAAGAGACATTATTAAACAAATACTCCACGGGAATAATATCATCGCAAAAGAGATTCCAAGTTGAAGAAATCAAAACAGCAATGGCCGTCCTAACCTGCTGCCACGACCGAAGAAGCTGCTCATCTTACGACGTCAGAGACGAGGAGAAGAAGCGCGACGAAGGATAGCTCTAGCTCGTAACCCGCTCCTCCTTTGATCGACGGCGAATCGAGGGAGCTCTCGGAGTCGCCCAAGTCCATGTATATATATACCTGACGTACGCAGCGAGAGAAGGTAGAAGAGAAAGATAGCAAATTAGCCAGGCTGGCGGTGACGGAGAGAGGGGCGCGGTAGTCAACCTGGGGCTGACTGACTGGCTGGCGGCTTGAGTGCGTGCGATGCTGTGCTGTGCGTGGCTTTGGCGTGGACTGGATTTGATGGCTGTTCTCCGCTCACGCCCTGCTGTGCGTGCGCTCATCGGCCGTTTCCGTTTTATTACTCCGATTCTGCTTTGGTGATTCAGCGCCAGCTGGCGGTACTCAGCCTTTCCTTACAAGTAATGACATGCCTGTCCAAATCGCTCCTGGCCATCAATCCTCAGCTTTCGATATTATTTCCATTCTTTTTGGGCAAAATCTCCCTGCATGAGAACGAAGTCTCGAGATAGAGACACATATTACATCCAAGGCCTCAATAGAATAAAGAAAATTACACTTAGGCCTCAATAGAATAAAGAAATTACCCTTGGGCCAGAAAGAAAAAATAAATTACATTTAAAGCCCCCCAAACAAAATTAGAACTAAGGCCTTAAAAAATCATATCCAAGGCCATAAAGAAAAAAATTACATCCAATACCTCAAAGAAAATGGAAATTACATTCATGGCTTACTGATCTTGCCGTAGATCTCCAAGCGCTCTGCATCGTACATGGCTGTCATCGACAGCACGAGCACAAACAACGAGCAAGTTGCTTCTACAAATGGAGGAAAGAGGGATTGCTGCAGCCAAAACAAACGAGGAACTCCATGATCTAATGATGGAACTGGGAGAAAGGAGGAAGCACTGAAGACGCTCTTGATAATTTTTTTTTTGCCTTGGCCCTTGTAATATCGATGCTACTGCTAGAGTAGAAGAGAAGACTGAGCCTTTCAAATAGCCACGGCCCACGGGTACCAGCCAAACGAAGAAACCCCTAAGATGAGCAAGAACCATCTAAAAGAGGGAGTAGGCCTTCCTCTCATGTGTGAGAAGAACAAGGCGCAAAGCACTAACGAAAAGAGGGGAAGGGCCAAACTAAACGAGTAAAGAAATTTATCTTCTCCAAAACAAACTTTCTCGAAATAATCAAAGAGTAGCAACTTTGGAAATCATTGATTGATTGATACCTGGAAACAAATGACAGGCCTACAAGTAGCCCGCACAGATCCAGTCATCACATCTCTCGGGCGAGGTATAAGAGGGAAGAGGAAACAGATTTAGGGTACCATGGACCTTGGATGTTGTTTGAAGAGAACTCTCGGACAGGCCAAGGTGGACATTATGTATAGGAGTGTCATGGTGGCGATAAGACCGAGGTGGCCACGAAAGGGGCTGCACGGACCCTTCAGTTTGCCCAAAGGATACCCAAAGCTAGTCATGAATGACGCAAAAAACCATTGGATATACAACAATAGAAGCAACACCGAGCCCTGCTCTCCTCATCTCCATCTGTACGAGCCAATATATAGATATGAGGGGAGAGGAGGCGTAGGGATATCTGAGAAGTAGGAACGGAACATAAAGCGGTGGAGGAGAGAAAAGATAAATAGAGAAATAGATTCCTGATATCTCTTTATGTGCACCCCTGACTAAATAACACAAGCAATCAATTGACGGTGTTGTTTGTTACTGGCGGAAGCCTGTAAACCTTTGGTTGGTTTTTAGGAAGACATTAATATGCAACCTACGCACCTCAGGTCCGTCTGAATTGGCCTCTACGAAAATTAGGGCCCAATATATAGTTGCATATCTACATTGTTGTAAGCTTATTTTATAATCCACAGTAGATAAATAGTCACAAAGGCAGTGAAAAAGTTGGTTAGACAAAATAAATGGGAAAACTCTGGATGGAGAAGTAAGATTGTGATAATCCACATAAATACCAAACACAACCTAAAAATCTTCACTTTGAGAAGATTGCTTCTTCACCAAATCCAGAATCGATGTATTCAAATCATCACTAATTAAAAATCTATTGTAAACCATAATCCATTGATACTATAATTTGAACAACAACTAAGCTTGGCAAAACTAAAACTTAATAATAGGATCTCATCATATCAAGATAACTATCATGAGTGCTTATATTCCATACATTGGCATCATCCTCAAAATAAATCTCGAATATAGTGATATATGTACAAATAATGTGATTTCTCTCTAACAAACATCTGGTCCTTTGTGAGACTCATAGCACTTTAATGCCGCATAATATGTAGTGCAAGAGATATATGTACAATGCTCGGCTTCAGGACCTCTCAACAAAGCAACATTGTTGTATGCTTCAGAAATAGCTATATACTCACTGCCAGTATTCGATCCAGCCAAAGTGGCATGCAAAGGTTGGTTTACAATTAGCAAGACAACAACAGATGGTGAGAAAACCTTTGAGTGAGATTTTGCTAGCACAAGAAGAAACAACCAGACCGACAAGTCATTTTGGACTTCTAAACTACATAAAGCTTTATAAAAAACTTAAACATACCTCAAATCCAATGAACTACTTTCCAATGCTCTACTATGATATTAACCATGAATTTACTAGCACCACATGTGATAAATGGTGATGTGAACAAACCATGCTATACAAAAGCAAGCCCAATGCACTAAATATGGAATACTAGACATTGTACTTAATATCATCATCTGATTGTGGCCATAATGTTGATGATAATCTAAAATGTGTAGGAATATAGTATGTAGCATATTAAAAAGTCAATGATAACCTTATAAATAGGCCTCCTTACTTAGGTATATTTCCCAAATGGCATGTCTAGGGATATTTTCATTCAAAGTACCTCGGATGTTGGAATTTCACAGCCTGGGGATTGTACCAACCGATGATGATATTTTATCTGTGGGGATCGATTGTGTGGTTAGGATAGTTTACAGGAAAGACATACATATGTCAAAATTAATCTCATGTCCTTCTTTGAGGATATTTTCATTCCAAGTTTCAGGTTTTTTTTCAAATGGTTCACATTCTAGTGAACACGTACAAAAAGTTGTGAAACAAGTTGTGAAATTCAATGTTTTAGAGTACTTCAAACATGTTTCAAACCTTAATGAGATAGTGTGTGGGTTGATTTGGCAAAATATAAGGGTTTATATTAAAATATATCGTTCAGGACAACAAACAAATGGCCAAAATATGTTGTTCTGCTAGTGACAGAAGGCAAACATGCAGCTGCACCCATGCCTTTGTACTACTCCCTTACCTTTTTTCTTTGAATTTTTTCCAGGAACATAAATGAACAAAAAAGAAAATGGTTGAATCATTAGAAACTTTTGATAGTTCATCAAGCCTAGACCTAGGTATTGGGAGCCGGCCCGACAGGCTCGGCTACAAGCCTGATGTTTGGTCTGGGCTCGATCCATTTTCCACCTGAAGCCCGTCTTGAAAGCCCAAACTAGTCCCTAGGTTAATTTTTTTAATATTATTTAGAAAATAAGTTATTATTTTATACCGCCAAAGACTAATTTTCAATGTGAAATAGGTGATAATTCTGAGGACGTGGGTCGGGCCAAGACACGGCCTTTTCATCTTTGGACTTTGCCAAGCCTAGCCCAACCTGGCCTGGGTCGAGGTTTTCAAGGTATAATCTAGCCCCTAAGTGTGTTTTTGATAGATAATGACAATCCATGTTGAGTAGGGTTTCATTGAGTTGTTTATGAAGGAAGTGTTCCATAGGTGGTGCCTGACCAAGTGATGGATTCAAGGTTTAATGCCATGAAGATAAGGATATACATTGATTATTGTCAGCATGATCATTGACTTGAAGATATGGATATGATATGATAAGGAAGGAGAAACTAGAAGAACTTTGAAGCATCAAGATGAAGTTCAATGAAGCTGGAATTCTTGTGTGAACTCAAAGGTTATCATGCTTTGGATTATGTGTTAATCCATAGAGGATCATGATATCAAGAGAATGAAGCGAAGAGAAGAAGTCATTGTCTATCCTAGGAGATTTTGATAAAGAAATGAAGAAGATCAAGTCCTAATAAAAGTGATGCATAATGTAAAACCTAAAGAATGGTCATGAGAAGATTTTAGCCTTTAATGAACATGTCATCGAGGAATTAAGATTAAGTGAAGTAATAATTATTGCCTTCAGTATATAATCAATATTAAGATGCAAAGGTACATGCTGATCAAGTAGAAGACAAACATTTGGATTCTAGAAGATCAACACTCAAGTGTAACGACGTACCGCGTGGGGTCAAGTGATCTCGTGGTATGGTAATCCTTGTCAATTTCTCTTAGTTCACTAACCCATGAACTATGTGTTTTGTATGTCTGTGTGGGTTATGTGTAACTCATGGGTTTGTGTCAAAAATGAAGATTTCATATAGCCCATGAGAGGATGACATTATTTGGAGATGGATATCAAGATTGAGATACAAACACCAATTGATTATATGCTTCAAGCTAGCCATCAATTTGGTGATAGTGGACATGTTAAGATGAGCTTAAGAGAGAATTTGCATAGTGAAAGACAAGGCATCCATTTGTGAGTCATCACCAAGTGAGGACGATCAAGTGAAGTGCCCCAACTTGAGGCAAACATGAACATTATCATCGAGCTCAAGTGGAATGTGAGAGGCAAAGTTATGAATTAGCTAATTTTTTCTAATTTTGCTTGTCTCAAGGAACTTGGCGGAGACCGGGGGTTATAGATAGGTTTGATAGCTGTACTATGAGGAGGGATATGGCATAAATAGTTTGATCACGTCATACATATAGTTCTCAAACCTTTGCATATATTTCATATCCCTTTTTAGCTTTTCTTGGGTGGTTGTCTATGTAAGGATCTAGATCTTTTGCTTAGCTTTAATTCAAGCTCAAGTTCATCGAAGTATTTACACCATTTTTTGTAACTGTTGTTCTTGCTTGCCAGACCAGTCTGGACCTTCCGTGCTTATGTCCAGTTCCGAATTTGTACGGGCCTAGATCTGTTTGGAGTAGTCTGTATGTCCTTTGATATGTGCCTAATGATGGGATCTATTCCCCACCTATATAAGGTGCCTTGTTCCCCAAGAGACAATAACTTTGAGATCCCTTTTGCCCCTCTCGTGTTGACCTCTCAAAATATTAATTCTTCTTATTCCCACCAGTAAAACATGTACTATATCTTTTAGGGAAAGTAAGAGGAGATCTATATCTACATTTACAACTATCAGACTCCCTACATCTATGGAAGTGTTTAAGACCTTGGAGAACACGATGGCGTCAAATCTCTTCAGATAGTGTATAAGAGATCACTTGAATTCATAAAGAGACTTCTTCCATTCGCAAAACCTTAAGTTGTCCGGTCTTATAATTCCTCATGTATGAACATTGTTTTAATATCCAATTGCTCAAGTCAAAATCATGCATGGTAGCAGCAGTGAGTAAAGTTTAAGTTAAACTGATACATCAGAGAAAAGGACCTCCCTAAAATTATATCTAGAATCTCGCTATAAGCTAAATTAGTTTTGGCAATAACATGCCATCAATTTTGCAAAAGTGGTAACCTTCAAAGACAAAACATGTTTTGGGTTAAACACAGTTGATTTTTGAAAATTTATAAAATGGAAAATTCGAGATAAAATACGAAATTTGAAAAAAAGTAAGTTTATTCAAAACAGGGAAAGGTAAGAGAAAGAATAGTTTTTTAAGAATAAACATCTAAGAATTTGATTATAACAATAGCAAAATCTGACAAAACTCTTTTTTCAATATAATCAGGTTGTAAAAGGGGAGAGACCTAGTTCATCTAGCAGTGGAGTTGAAGGGCGAAACTAGATTAGGATGCTGTTGACTAATCATGAATGGACGTGCTCAAATATGATTTACAGTTTGAAGGGCGAAACTAGATTAAGATAGAAATTCCTGAACTTTTCACCAGAAGCAAGTCATCCAATGATGATACAGTTTCAGTTAGGGACCAGTGGACGCACCAAAGATGCAAACTCAATCATCTATTGCAGGCCAACTGTAAGCATATTAAGAAAAGGTTTATGCACAATCTGCTTGCATTATACTTTATCATTACACCAACCTCTTTTGCAGATATGGAGTAGATGCCAAGGTCATCTAAAGGAAACACTACTCGGACTCCCTTTCTTAAATGAGAAATAATAAAAAGAAAGACATCCAATTGTATAATTAATCAGCTAAAACTTTGTGTTTGTGCAGTAGCCACATCTAGTATACTTAATCTTCAGGTCTGCACTTTCTAATGATTGGAACCGGTTTCAGCAGGCTGTCACCATTCAGCAAATAACCGATAATGCTTCTTCATCTGCTGATTGATATATCCACTGACAGAAAGGAAACTGACTGGGATTTTATCTCTCAAACTGTACATTTCAGAATATATTATGACCTTTTTCATCGGATTGCGTGACTAAAAGCTGGCAATATGATTTAGTTCGACTCAAATGTAGAAAAGTAAAGAAGAAATGGAAGATACTCCGATGGTAAGAAATTATGTCGTACCGTATCAGTGTAATGGTGCTTTCTCGACAATCAATTCCCACATTGAATCACAGCTAGCTAAATCATTATTATGATGTAACACAAGACGGGCTAGATTCCGCTAACTTAGCAAGTTAATCAAAGTGGTTCAGATGTCTTTAATTCACAATTTTCTTATGCGATGATGATGTGGTTGTCGGAAGTCAAAAGAACAATCATTAAATATTTCGCATGAGGAATTGAATTAAAACGTTGATGAAGTTATACATTTGTTTGCCTCATGGAGGAAGCAAATCGGTCCAGCTGGATGCGATTGTGATGTTATTATTGGCCATTTGGCCAGTTGCCTTTTCGCTTTTGCTCTGTTTCTTGGATTTTCTTAGCGTTCTCCTTTGAGAATCAAGATGTTGTTTAAGTGGGCTATCTTCATGGGCTGGCATTTCTTTTACCTTTTGAGCCCATGGAACCGAGATGCATGCTGATCCAGCAAGTTCTAATCATCTTGGGGCAGACACATGCAATAAATTGAAGCACGGATCTCCTATACGGGTCGCACCTAGCAACGGATCGGATCGGATCAGATTTTACCTCTACTATATACTTTATCTCATTTTTTCATCGGACTTGGAGCGGAACGGATAATAACCAGATGCGAATTCGGAGTCGGATATACGTGGTTGCGGATTCAGGAGCGAATTCGGAGCGGAAACAAATTAATTGAATAGATACGCGACATAAGTAAATTGTCAAACCATACAACCAAAAGTAATTGTTTAATAACCTAATAACTAACAAAGTTGCACCCCATAGTCTTTACAATGACTATTTAAGTGCTATATTATTCAACGAAGGAACACACCAACTCACCAACTACAACCTATGCTCTATTAGGTTAGATATTTCGATAAAAAGGTCTGATTATTCGGATTAAAACAATCGGATAATCCTATTTAATTTTTGAATAATCCATATTATGGGCTATTTAACATACCATATCCGGATATTGATATGGGTTCTTCCGAACGGTTACGGAATCGAATATGGTGCGGAAATTATCATATCCGTTTACACCGCTAGGCGTACCTCCCGTCGAGTGTGATTTCCAGTATCAGTCGTCCGATCGCCCCAAATTTTTTTGCCACTGCCTTATTTTGTCCTAAAACCATCTGTAAGACATGATTTTCTGAACTTATCGAGTCAGGCGCCACATAAAGACAAACAACAAAATAGACAAAGCCACATGAGATCATCTAACATCATGTCAAACTGCCTACGTCAAATACTATGTTTACATTAATCTAAACATGCGAAGAACCCACTTGGTTAGATAGGAGAGTATTAGAGAATTGTGTTGCATCAAACTCTATGTTAGAACGTGATGTCCACACACAACTAATCATACATATACCATAATAGTTGAATCGATATAGAGGGTGTAGCGGTTGACAATTGGGTTGCAACGACGCATCCGCGTCGCTTCCTTTTTGGAGGTGTTGCCTCTGGAATATAGGATGTATTGGTTGACAAGGCGTGGCCGGTTGGCGCTCGTCAGATGTGCTTTCGCATTGTAGACTTGGCCCAGATTGGGCGGTTGTTCACACATGTATGTCCGATCTTGGCAGTCATGTCTTCCTCTCTCCATTCATGATCTAGGTAGAGCTTCTCCAACTTCTGACGATTCAACGGTCTTTATTCCACAGCGAGCGGACAATGGTCTCTCTTTTAAAGTGGAGATTGTTGGTGTAGCGACGACGGAAAGACTCTCTATAAGTAGACTTGGACATGGCTTTTTCAACGGCTGCACTTCTCTAAC
Source organism: Poa pratensis (assembly GCA_947311845.1). Lineage (NCBI taxonomy): Eukaryota > Viridiplantae > Streptophyta > Magnoliopsida > Poales > Poaceae > Poa > Poa pratensis. Next base: position 8,127,841 of record CAMZMU010000076.1, on the reverse strand, counting down.
ATCAAGATTTTTTTTACTCGCTTCTCCTTCGATCAAGCGACGACTAACAAGGTGTTAAGCGTTGCAACTTGTTTACGTCGCAACTTGTTTACTTTTTGTTTGATTGTTTTTATTCTATCCTGTAAGATGCATTCCTTAGCACTGTGTATCATCACTGGAAGCTTCATTAATTTAAAGCACGTTGGTTCGAGCCCCACGGTGGGCGTATTGTTCTGTAATCCAGATTTTTTCTTTATTTACTTTCTGTGAATCGACTTTTTTTTTTAACAAGGGGAGGGCACAAATGTGCCCAATTTCATTAGCTCAAAAGCATAGTACAGAGATGATTAAAATGCCCTGAATATTCATGTTGTGAATGTATTGCAAGACAGGACAACTTGTGTTGCTATGAGCTGGGTTCCTGCAAGAACTTGTAGGGTGCGAGTCCGAAGATCGCAACGCCTGTTGCGCGCAGTTGTGAGCAATCCTGTTTGTATTCCTAGAGATGTGGTGAACCGAGGCATGAAAAGGTTGGAGCAAATTCTTAATCTGCACAGTTAGAGGCCTGATCTCCCATAACACCGTGGAGTGAGTAGACGTAGGTGCTACGGCCGATGCAGCTACGCTACTGTGATCAGCGAAAAAACCTGCAGAAATGATTTGGAGTTTTGCCGCCATATCTGCCGCCAACAAAAGAGCAAGAGCTTCTGCAACAGGGACAGAAGAAATGTTGCTTGCTGCTGCAAAGATGAAAATATCAGTGTGGCTGCCTTGGTCTGGCCATGTTGCAAAAACTCCTAAGCCAGCTGTGCCCGTCATGGAGTCGGCTTTCGGTTTCCAAGCTGCATCTACATAGAATCGAGGACCTGCAAGAAAGCTGTAATCATTGTCCAGGTTATGTTGTGCCCGATGCGGCTGCATAGCATGCAATGAGTTGGAGCCGCTGTCCATTTCCTGATCCTGCAAAAGAGCATTAGTAGAGATAGCAACCTGATAAGGGTGTGATTGTTTCCTTCCAAATAAATGATCGTTCCGCGATTTCCATAAGCACCAGAGGAAGGTGAAAACAGAGACAAGTGTGGCATAAGGGTGATTGTTTTGGAGCAGATTATTGATGATCTGAGATATTGAGCTGCAATTTTGAGAGAGGATGGTTGTCCTAATGAACCACGGATGTTGAAACCAAGCTGCTCTTGCAAAAGGGCAGTGAAAAAGGATATGTGTGTTGTCTTCTTGAAGTCCGCATCTAAAGCATAGTGGAGATATATGCTTAGATCTGATTGCAGCTCTTGATCCTAATGGTAAAGCACGGCGAAGCAGCCTCCATGCAGAGGTCTTCACTCTTGGAATCATGTCCTTGCATTTCCAGATCGAGTTGAGTAGCTGGAGTGTTAAGTCATCCGGTTTCTGTGGCTTTGGAGCACCTGCATCCTGCAAAAATTTTAAACATAGGCGATAACCAGATTTGGAATTATATTTGCCATTGGGTGTCGGCTTCCAGCAGAGGATGTCATCATCTGAGGATGAAATGATGGGAGTAGATTTGATGACTTCGGCAGTAGTTGCATTGAAGAGCTGGTTTATTAAACTGTCATTCCATTTGTTCTGGCCAGGTATCATTAGTTGATTAACAATAGCAGGATAGGAAAAATGGGTAGGTTGAATTATAAGGTCATCATAGAGCTCTTTCCAAGCTGGGCACCAAGGAGTATTCCAGATTGAGATATTGCCATTTGAAATTTGGTAAAAAGCATTGTTTTGCAAAAGAGGAATGACTTTGAAAAGACAGATTTGGGCACATTCGGTTTGGGCCTCCAAATGGAAGAGTCGTGAAAGTACTTGGATTGAAGAACATAGTAAAGCTGGCTGTTGGGCTCAGAGGCAATTCGCCAAAGGCCTGAAAGAATGAGGCCATAGTTGACAGCCTGGAAGTTTCGAACTCCTAGCCCACCCTCCCTTTTTGCGCGCAAATGTTAAGACGTAGTACTACATTGCCCAAATTATTTACAGTACCTCTATACCACTCGTACGTAGTTTGTACGCAGGACATGAACTGAACTAGGCAGTTTGTAATTTACAGTACGGACGCCAGTTAAATTATTCACCTCAGAGGCAACCGCCGCCATCCACAAGCCAAACGCATTCCCCAAGGGTCCGAACGGAACGGATCAAAGCCACGCCAATTCGAAGTCTCCGAGCAAAGGCACTCCACCATGGCTGTCGCCGTCTCCCAGTCCTCCCAGCAGCTCCTCCAGATCATCCGCCTGAGTTCCACAAGCATCGAACAGATGATGATCGCCCGCTTCCCCAACGCCGTCGGCGCCACCGCGCCAAGGGCTGAACAAGAATCCCAGCTCGATTCCGTCCAAGTCGAGGTCGATCGACAGGTGGTCTCCAACGAAATCTTGCTGCTCGGCCGGTGTCGTCTCTTCAGCCCGATAGCCGCCCGCCGCCGCGTCCTCCGGTGGACGGTCGTGGCATGCTGCTGTCATCACCGTGGGGACCGCAGCGCCTTGGTCCGGATCGGGCTGCTCGTATCCGGTGGTGCTGCACCCTCAGGTGAGTTCGCCGGCGGCTTCGGCGTGGACTTGGACGACGCGACGGCCTGCAGCTTGTTCGAACAGCCACTGTGGTTGTTCCCTTGCGGTGGCAGCAGCACCTTCTTGCTGAGGGTGGTGTTCCAGTAGTTCTTGATCTCATTGTCTGTTCGCCCCGGCAGCCTCCCTGCGATCAGCGACCACCTGCCACGGGCAAAAATTAATTAACCACGTCGCGCTTACACCTCACTCTCACTGTAATTACTTGCACCTGACGAGTTTAGCTGCAACTTTACAGATGTGGGCAGAACAGTGCCACAACTGGGGGTGGCATTTCATACTGGACGTCAGTGTTTTTCTTTTCATGTTGTGTTGCAGATCAGAGTGGTTGTGCATGCATGAATGCATGTTTCCTCTAGCTGCCTGTCATCATCAACTTTGCTGACCGAATAACTCTTTTTACCTCTTCAGGGTAGAGACACTAGACTGACAGCAAGAGATTTGTTCTTCTTGCGACGCGCCCAATTTAGCAATGCATAGTGCTGGCTAATTTGGCTAGTAGTGACACAAATACTCATGATAACTGGATCCTACGTTATGTGCTGGCCTACTTCGTCTGATCAGATATCTCTATCTACCAAGTAGGGAAGAATGAAAAAGAAATTCCAACAGAAAGGATAGCATACCTTTGGTGTTTACAAATAATTTTCATCAAACAACTGTGACGACTAATTAGTACTTCTACACAAGTACAGACCAGCTTGCATGTTACTCGCATGTTTATTGATCTTGTTCACTTTATATTGGGAATTTGGATATGCAAGTTCAAGTAAGCGAACAACTATACTTTATATTAGGAATTTGGATATGCAAGTGCAAGTAAGCGAATTTGGATACTCCCTCCGATCCATATTAATGGTCTCAACATTGTCTAGATACGGATGCATCTAGTCTAAACACTTAACTAGATACGGATGCATCTAGTCTAAACACTTAACTAGATACATCCGTATCTAGATAAAGTTGAGACCATTAATATGGATCGGAGGTTGTATTAATTTTGTCGAGGATACAGCAGAAATGTGCACCTGTTGCCGAGTAGCCTGTGGAGCCTGACGATGAGATCCTCTTCGTCGTCCGAGATGTTGCCTCTCTTGATCCCGGGCCGGAGGTAGTTGAGCCATCGCAGCCGGCAGCTCTTCCCGCAGCGATTAAGCCCTGCATGCAACATCTCGATCGTTGTGATTATCCTGTGAGGTAAACCAGTGATCTCTCTCGCTGTTTGAGTCACCTGGCTTCTTCAAGCTCTGTTTCAGCTACAGAGACTTATGATAGCGTAGCTACCAGACAGAATTGGGACGAGAGACAGTATCGACTTAACAGCAAATTGTATTCGTAACTGAAAAATGTATGAATGTAATGTGGGCGGCAGAGGAAAGCAAGATTTAGAGGTGATGGCGGTGTGAGTACTGACCAGCTCGTTTGGGGAGGCTTCCCCATTTTCCCTCGCCGTGCTTGTTGATGTAGGACACCATGGTATCGTCCTCCATTGCTGTCCATGCCCCTCTGTTCAGGCCCTCCTTGGAGCAGCATGGCTTCCTCCCCATATCCTCTGTTTTTCTCTCACTCTGTGCATGTGTCTGACAGAGGAGCTCTCAGCTCTTCGTGTGTATGAACCGCATTCCTTGATGGGGCTATTTGAAGGTTAGATGGGGCTGCGTACACGAAGCCGGACAGAGTAAGAGAACAGTCAAAATTGATCGGTGGCAGATCTACCATTTCTCACCGTCTGAGTAAACGCGCCATGTCCGCAGGCAGCCGATCCGCAAATCCACGTTTGATGCCACGTGGATCGCACCATTTCCTTTCCATTTGATCGTCTGGCGCACGCCTGGCAGTCATTACGATGTATGACGCGGCTTTGCATAACGCTAAATCTGGATGATAAGTAAACCCAACTGCACAATAAACATACTATACGGGCCTCTTTGGATTGCAGCATTTTAAAACCGCAGGAATAGGATAAACGCAGGATTGAAATGTCATGTGAAGTGGATTCCTATAGGATTCTGAACGCGGGAATTTTGCAGTGTTGGAGAAGGAGAGCCGGATACGGCTGGGTGCAGACCCGGTTAATTCCATAGCTGATCATATTAGATTAGGAAACTAATAGTCGGTTCAGAGTTTGTATATGATCGCATGCATGTACGTGACTTGCCATGCAAGTTGCAACCCTTGTAATCTGTATATAAATATCAATGTATTGGGACGGAGGCAGGCCATCGAGCTGCCCCAATCTTCATGGTATCAGAGCACGTTCGGTCCTAGCCTCCACCCTCCAAAACCCTAGATCAAACCTTCCTCTCTCTCCACCATGACTCCCGACGAACTCAAAGCTCTCTAGGAGAAACTCAAAGTTCGCGAGGACGAACTCAACGCCCGCGAAGCCGACCTCAACGGCAAGGCCGCCGATCTCTCCGGCAAAGCTACGGCCATCGAAAATCCATCAACAGCCACCATACCATCCTCCACCTACGTTGCCTCCATCAAAACTCTTGTGCCCACATAACCCTAGATCTTCAAGATTCCCATTATGCCAAGTGGCGTGAACTCTTCCTCGCCGCTCTTGGTCGCTACGGCATCACCTCTCATGTGCTTGCCACCTCCGGCTCCGGCCCCTCCGACACTTCGCCTACATCGGACTGGGCGCGGGATGACTACACCGTCCTCACTTGGATCTACGGCTCCATCTCCTTGGAGCTATTCGGCATCATCATGGCGCCTGGCTCTTCCGCTCGCCAGATTTGGGACGCCATCGACGGCCTTTTCCACGACAACAAGAAGTCACGTGCCATCGCCCTCGACACAGAGTTCCGCAACACACCCCAAGGCGACATGACGATCTCCGAGTACTGTGCCAAGCTGAAGAATCTCGCCGATGCACTCTCTGACATCGGCCAGGCCGTCTCCGATGAAACACTCGTCCTCACCATGCTTCGCGGCCTTAACGAGCAATATGCTCCCCTGCGTTATTTTCTCCCGTTTCAGGTTCCGTTCCCGTCTTTCCTGCAAGCACGGTCTGTGCTCATCCTTGAAAAAGCGCAGAAGAAAACGGACGCCAAGAACTCCGCTGCCTCGGCTCTCTGGGCGAGTGGCAACAGCATCCTGCCGAGCACCGACGGCGAACGTGATCCTCCATCCGGAGGGGGTCGCAGCAACTCCAACGATTACCGTGGCGGCGGCTCTCGTGGCGGCGGGGGCGGTCGTGGCCGCGGACGTGGCATGGGTCCAGGTTGCGGCCGGGGGCGCGACAACCCATGGATGTTCAATCCTTGGACGGGGCTTCCAACACGCGTCAACTCCGCCAACTCCCAGCAGCAGCAGTGGCCGGCGCAGCCACACTGGCAGGCTCGTCCGGCGTGGCGCGCTCCGGCTCCAGGTCTCCTCGGTCCTCGTCCAGGTGCAGCTCCACCGCAAGCATATCATGTTCAAGGCCAAGCGTCCCAGGCACACCTCGGCTCTCTTCCGTCGACGTCACAACAGCAACAGCCCGACCCCGCCTTGATCGCCGCCCTCAACAACATGCATCTACCCAGCAACTCGGAGTGGTACATGGACACCGGCGCTTCTTCTCATATGGCATCCGATCCTGGTAATTTAACTTCCCTGACTCCCTCTTCTTCTTACACCGTCACCGTCGGCAACGGCGCATCACTTCCCATTACTCACGTTGGATCTCACACCATTGCATCTTTATCCAAGCCTCTTCATCTTCACAATATTCTCGTCTACCCTAAAATCATCAAAAATCTCGTTTATGTTCGTCAATTCACCATCGATAACTATTGTTCCATTGAATTTGACCCCTTTGATTTCACTGTGAAGGATCTTCATACCGGGACCGTGATTCTGCTATGCAATAGCTCGGGTCCTCTCTACCCCATCTGCCGCCCACCACCTGATGCTGCCCTGATCGCCTCCACATCATCCACGCTTTGGCATCGCCGCCTCGGACACCCTGGCAATCACACCATGTCACGCCTCCACAGCTCCAAGCACATCTCCTACAATAAAGATGGCTCGCATTTGTGTCATGCATGTCAATTAGGAAAACATGTTAGGTTCCCTTTTTATCCGTCCCATACCATTAGCTCTTGTCCGTTCGAATTACTACATTTTGATCTTTGGACGTCTCCAATTCCCATTTCGTCTGGTTATCTATACTATCTAATTATTGTGGATGATTTCTCTCATTTTTTTTGGAACTTTCCCCTTCGCTGTAAATCTAATGTTTATGCTACTTTCACTGCTTTTCACGCTTATGCTCGCACACAATTCAACCTTCCAATTCTTGCTTTTCAATGCGACAATGGCCGAGAATTTGACAACACCAAAATTGACACCTTTTGTGCTGCTCACTGCATTATTCTCCGATTTTCTTGCTCATAGACGTCATCCCAAAACGGCACTGCCGAACACGCCATTCGCACAACCAACGATGTGATTCGCACACTCCTTTTCCAAACCTTCATGCCACCATTCCTATGGGCCGAAGCCCTCCACACAGCTACTTATCTCATTAACATCCGTCCTACGTCCGCCCGCAACTTCAAAACTCCCTTTCAGACTCTATACGGCATTGCTCCCTCGTATGATAATCTTCGCGTGTTCGGCTGCCTCTGCTATCCCAACACCACCGCTACATCTAAAAAATTTATCTCCCCGCTCCACACGTTGTGTATTTCTCGGCTACCCCTCTCGTCATAAAGGTTATCAATGTCTTGACTTAACAACCAGGCGCATCATTATATCTCGACACGTCATTTTTGACGAAACCTCGTTCCCGTATGCACCCATATCTTCTGACAGCCAGCCCTCTCCTCTAGATATTTTTGCACCCGAAACCACTACACCTCACGTCGAGCGTACAAACACATCACCACCCGATATGCATGAACCCGCCTCACCACAATCCGCTATGCATGCACTCACCTCGCTAGCTCTTTCTCCTGCTAGTCCGTCACCACCACCATCGCCTGCTAGCCCATCACCACCACCCTCACCTACTAGCCCATCGCCACCACCCTCACCAGTTTCACCTTATGGGCCACTGCAAGCCGGCCCGCCACTCCCTACTAGTACTCCAGCTCCTGTGCACCGCACACGCAGCACCACCGGTCGTTGATACGTCTCAAACGTATCTATAATTTTTGATGTTCCATGCTTGTTTTATACCAATTGCTACATGTTTTGCATCTACTTTATATCACTTTTATACATTTTTTTGGGACTAACCTATTAACAAGATGCCGAAGTGCCAGTTCCTGTTTTCTGCTGTTTTTGTATTCCAGAAAAGCTAGTCTGGAAATATTCTCGGAATTGGACGAAACTACACGGGGGTGCCTATTTTTCCAGAACACGCCTGACGGAGCGAAGGAGCAGCAGAGGAGGGCCACCAGGAGGCCACACGCACCCAGGGCGCGGGCCCCCCTTCTGCCGCGCCCTGGGGTGGTGTGGGCCCCTCGGGGTCCGCAGCCGCCGCCCTTTCGCCTACTTATTCCCCCCGACGCGAAAACCCTAAGTACCTGAGCAAATATCCACGAAAAGATCCAGAGACGCCGCCGTCGTCAACCCTAGCTCGGGAGGGTTCAGAACCTCTTCCCGGCACCCTGCCGGAGAGGGGAATCGTCACCGGAGGCTTCTACATCGCCATGCCTGCCTCCGGAGTGATGCGTGAGTAGTTCATCCTTGGACTATGGGTCCATAGCAGTAGCTAGATGGTTGTCTCTCCACTTTGTGCCATCATGTTTAGATCTTGTGAGCTGCCCTACATGATCAAGATCATATTATTGTAATGCTACATGTTGTGTTTGCTGGGATCCGATGAATATTGAATATTATGTCAAGTTGATTATCAATCTATCTTATATGTTATTTAAGATCTTGCATGCTTTCCGTTACTCGTAGATGCTTTGGCCAAGTAGATGCTTGTAACTCCAAGAGAGAGTATTTATGCTAGATAGTGGGTTCATGTCTCCGTTTAACCTGGGACAGTGACAGAAAGTTCTAAGGTTGTGGATGTGCTGTTGCCACTAGGGATAACCTAACGATGCTATGTCCACGGACATATGTGTTTGTTTACATTACGCACTTTACTTAATGCAATTATCCGTTGCTTGCAACTTAATACCAACGGGGGACTCGGATGACAACCCGGCGGTGGATTATTAGTCATAGATGCTGTTGGATAACGATCTATGTATTATGTCGTAATGCCCAATTAAATATCATAGTAGTCAACATGTCATGTATATGCATTGTCATGCGCTCACTATTCGTCAATTGCCCAGCTGTAATTTGTTCACCCAACATGTTAGTTATCTTTTATGGAGAGACACCACTAGTGAACTGTGGACCCCGGTCCATTCTTTTACACTGATTAAACAACCACAAACTGCAAACTGTTCATTTTTCATTCTCTGCAATTTAATACTCATTTTCCACACCATACGTTTAATCCTTTGTTTTCAGCAAGCCAGTGAGATTGACAACCTCACTGTTTCGTTGGGGCAAAGTAGTTTGATTGTGTTGTGTGCAGATTCCACGTCAACAGTCCAGACTCCCTGCGACAGCTATTTTTCTGGCGCCGTTGACAACCTTCTGAAGAGTTACTGCTCCTACTGGTTCGATAACCTTGGTTTCTTTCTGAGGGAAAACTTGCTGCTGACTACATCATACCTTCCTCTTGGGGTCTCCCAACGAACGTGTGTTTCACGTCATCAAGCTATTTTTCTGGCGCCGTTGCCGGGGAGACAGCAGTCTTCTGCAAGGGGAGTTTCACGCTTCCAATCTCTTTACTTTGTTTTTGTCTTGCTTAGTTTATTTTATTTTATCTTGTTTGCTTTCAATTATCAAAAACACAAAAAATTAGTTACTTGCATCTAGTTTACTTTCAAGCTATTTTCTGTACTGTTTTTATTTCTGTTAAAATGAGTACTCCTGAGAACACTAAGTTGTGTGATTTCACTAGCACGAACAACAAAGCTTCTTGATGATATGATGATTAATTATTCTGAGTGGCACACCGAGAGAGCTCCAACAGGTAAGAAGGTAAATTCTGTTGAGGAAACCTCCTCCTTGAGTGCCAAAATTGATACTATTATGTCTATGCTTGCAAATGGTCAAACACATGTTGATCCAAATAATGTTCCTTTAGCTTCTTTGGTTGCTCAAGAAGAGCATGTTGATGTGAACTTCATTAAAAATAATAATTTCAACAACAATGCTTATAGGAATAATTTTGGTAATAGCAATTATAGGCCCTATCCTTCTAATAGTGGCAATGGTTATGGAAATTCCTATAGTAACTCCTACAACAATAATAAGAGTGTACCCTCGATCTTGAAGTTATGCTTAAGGATTTTATTAGTACACAAACTGCTTTCAATAAAACTGTTGAGGAGAAATTTGGGAAAATTGATGTGCTTTCCTCTAAAGTTGATAGTCTTGCTCTTGATGTTGACTTATTGAAACTAAAGAACATGCCTCATGATGTTAAAGAGAGCAAAACTCTCAATGCTATACAAGTTAAAATTGATAACAATGTGAGGATGTTAGCTGAATTGCATGCTAGATGGGAAAGAGAGGATGAAATTGCTAGAAAGAAAATATTGCTAGAGTTTATACTATTACTACTTCTGAAAAGCTTCAAACTCAAGTGTTAACAAACCTCCTACCATTAATGGCAAGATAGTTGGTGTTGGTAATGTTTCCACTTCTATTGCAAAATGTCCTAAATTGCCTGATAACTCTGAAACTGTCCTTGATAAAGATGCTGAAATTTCTAGCAATAAGGAAGAGAATAATTCCATTACTTTTGATTTTGATGGTTGCAATATTTCTGAAGTAATTAAGTTCTTGCAAAAGCTAGCTAGAAGTCCTAATGCTAGTGCTATAAACATGGCTTTTACTAAACATATTACTAATGCTCTCATGCAAGTTAGGGAAGAGAAATTAAAACATGAAGCTTCTATCCCTAGGAAGTTAGAAGATGGTTGGGAGCCCATCATTAAATTGAAATTGAATGACTTTGATTGCAATGCTTTGTGTGACCTTGGTGCTAGTATTTCTGTTATGCCTAAAAGATTATATGATATGCTTGATTTAGCACCTTTGGAAAATTGTTACTTGGATGTTCACCTTGTTGATTCTACTATTAAAAAACCTTTGGGAAGAATTGATGATGTTCTTATCATGGTTAACAACAATTATGTCCCCGTTGATTTTATTGTCTTGGATATTGAGTGCAATCCATCATGCCCTATTGTGCTGGGAAGACCTTTTCTTAGGACTGTAGGTGCTATTATTGATATGAAAGAAGGGAATATAAAATATCAATTTCCTCTCAAGAAAGGTATGGAACACTTTCCTAGGAAGAAGATTAAGCCACCTTATGATTCTATTGTTCGAACAAATTACAATGTTGATGCTTCTTCACTTGGTAATACTTGATGCATGCTTTGTGCCTAGCTAAAAGGCGTTAAAGAAAAGCGCTTATGGGAGGCAACCCATTTTATTTTTCTGCAATTTTTCTTTTATTGAGTCAAGGAGTTTGTTTACTTCTGTAGCAACTCCTTTGTATCTTTATTTTCTCGCATTGTTGTGCCAAGAGTAGCCTCTAATGATAAGATGATGCTTAATTTTGATTGCTGCGCAGAAACAGATTTTTGCTGTTCACTGTACGAAATTCCTAAAATCACCAGATTGTTAATTAAATCTGAAATTTTTGTGCGTAATCTTTATGAATGTCTGAAACTTTCATTAGTTCAGAGTTTCTCGATCTGAGCGTCGTAAGTGCCTCGAAAAAATTCGTCTTTGCGGACTGTTCTGTTTTAGACAGATTATGCCTTTTTATTTTTGCATTCTCTCTTTTACTAGTGTTGAGTGAAATTCTTTTTTGGGTGGAAGAGCTTCACATAACATCAGTGGCTGTAGCTAATGTTTAAAGTAACAAATCATATTGCGTCTTTATAGAACATGTGAATTTTTGATTATGCACTAACCCTCTAATGAGATCTACTTTGAGTTTGGTGTGACGGAAGTTTTCAAGGGTCAAGAGAGAAGGATGATATAATAGGATCAAGAAGAGTGAAGAGCTTAAGCTTGGGGAGGCTCCCATGGATCTCCCCAGCATATTTCAAGAAGACTCAAGCGTCTAAGCTTGGGGATGCCCAAGGCATCCCCTTCTTCATCGTCAAAATTATCAGGTCATCTCTAGTGAAACTATATTTTAATTCTTTCACATCATATGTGCTTTTCTTGGAGCGTCTGTGTGCTTTTTATTTTCAGTATTGCACTTTTATTTTCAATAAAGCTTGACTGGACCCTAGCATTCTTGATTGGGAGAGAGACACGCTCCGCTTTTTCATGAGAATACTCCTATTCTTCACTTATATTTGTTGAGTATTCATATCTAGCGCTGTTCAGCTTTTAGCTCTTGTTTTCATGTATCTCTTGTCAGAGCTATTAGCTTTCTTTTGTAGAAAGTACTCTCTTGCTTCACTTATATTTGTTTGGAGAGTTGATGAAATAAATTGATTGGTGTTTGGTTGGTTCAGAAAATGTTGCATGTGGTAATTGGTATAAGGAAAAACTTGCTTAATCTTGTAGATCACTAAAATGGATAACTTGATGCTTGTCAATTGTTTTGAGTTAACAAGTAGATCATGATTAAATTGTGCATCACATGAGTTAAGCCTATTAGTGAAGAACTACCGTAAAGCTTGTTGAAAATTTGGTTTGCATCGGTGGTACCTCTAAGGTCTAGATATTTTCTAATAACAGGGTTTGGTTAACAAGGAAGACGGTATGAAGTCTTATAACGTTTGCAATATGTTTGTCATATAAAACTTGGTGTACGGGTTGATATTCTTGTTTGCTTACATAACCTTGCTAGCCTAAACTCTGTACTGAGAGGGAATGCTTCTCGTGCATCCAAATCCTTGAGCCAAAATCCATGCCATTTGTGTCCACCATAACTACCTATATGTGGTATTTCCTTGCCACTCCAAGTAAATTTTTCATGTGCTACCTTTAAATTATTCAAAATGTTATTATTCCCTTTTTGTGTCAATGTTTACTAGCTCATGAGGAATTAGTGTGGTTATTCTTTATTCTATTTGTCGAGTGGACTTTTACACCTGGACTAGTGGCATATACATCCGCTTATCCAATAACTTGCAAAAAGAGCTGGCAACGGGGTGCCCAGTCCCAATTAATTACAACTTTAACCAATTAATTCTCTTCACACTTTTGCCCTGATTCATCAGTAAGCAATGACAAACAGTGAAATACCTGAATGTGTGTAAACCAAAGAGAAAGAGGGATGATCTGCCTTGCTGGTAGAAATAACGTCCTTCATGGGAGCCGCTCTTAAAAGTCCGTTCGACAGGTAGAATACTGTTCTCACCCGCTACCATTCGTTGACAATTAACAAACACCTCTCAAAAATAGATACTCCTCCATGGTATGTGATTGATGGAAGGCACCCGAGGATTCGGTTAGCCATGGCTTGTGTTAGCAAGGTTGGGAGGAGTATCAAATATTTTATGCAATCTCTATATGCTTTCAAAAACCTAAAAGCTCTAGCACATGATTTAATCCCTGCTTCCCTCTGCGAAGGGCCTTTCTTTTACTTTTATGTTGAGTCAGTTTTCCTATTCTTTCTGTCTTCCACAAGCAAACACTAGTGTCAACTTTGTTACAACATGCGTTATATGCAATGTATTGGACTTGTTATACTACTTTGTGTTGACAATATCCATGAGATAAATATGTTGAAAGTTGAAGCAAATGCTGAAACTAAATTCTTCCTTTGTGTTGATTAAATACCTTTTGTTAGAAACTATTGCTTTATGAGTTAACACTTATGCAAAACTGTTTGATGCTTGTCTCGAAAGTACTATTCATGAAAACGTTTAGCTTGTGTGATTCATTGTTTACTCATTATCTATTTGGTAGCAAATTATAGACCATTGACTTGGATCACTTCATTCATTTACATGTGCCTTGCAATATTATATGATCAAGATTATGATAGTAGCATGTCACCTCAAAAATTATTTGTTTTTATCGTTTACCTACTCGAGGACGAGTAGGAACTAAGCTTGGGGATGCTGATACGTCTCAAACGTATCTATAATTTTTGATGTTCCATGCTTGTTTTATACCAATTGCTACATGTTTTGCATCTACTTTATATCACTTTTATACATTTTTTGGGACTAACCTATTAACAAGATGCCGAAGTGCCAGTTCCTGTTTTCTGCTGTTTTTGTATTCCAGAAAAGCTAGTCTGGAAATATTCTCGGAATTGGACGAAACTACACGGGGGTGCCTATTTTTCCAGAACACGCCTGACGGAGCGAAGGAGCAGCAGAGGAGGGCCACCAGGAGGCCACACGCACCAGGGCGCGGGCCCCCCTCTGCCGCGCCCTGGGGTGGTGTGGGCCCCTCGGGGGTCCGCAGCCGCCGCCCTTTCGCCTACTTATTCCCCCCGACGCGAAAACCCTAAGTACCTGAGCAAATATCCACGAAAAGTTCCAGAGACGCCGCCGTCGTCAACCCTAGCTCGGGAGGGTTCAGAACCTCTTCCCGGCACCCTGCCGGAGAGGGGAATCGTCACCGGAGGCTTCTACATCGCCATGCCTGCCTCCGGAGTGATGCGTGAGTAGTTCATCCTTGGACTACGGGTCCATAGCAGTAGCTAGATGGTTGTCTCTCCACTTTGTGCCATCATGTTTAGATCTTGTGAGCTGCCCTACATGATCAAGATCATATTATTGTAATGCTACATGTTGTGTTTGCTGGGATCCGATGAATATTGAATATTATGTCAAGTTGATTATCAATCTATCTTATATGTTATTTAAGATCTTGCATGCTTTCCGTTACTCGTAGATGCTTTGGCCAAGTAGATGCTTGTAACTCCAAGAGAGAGTATTTATGCTAGATAGTGGGTTCATGTCTCCGTTTAACCTGGGACAGTGACAGAAAGTTCTAAGGTTGTGGATGTGCTGTTGCCACTAGGGATAACCTAACGATGCTATGTCCACGGCATATGTGTTTGTTTACATTACGCACTTTACTTAATGCAATTATCCGTTGCTTGCAACTTAATACCAACGGGGGACTCGGATGACAACCCGGCGGTGGATTATTAGTCATAGATGCTGTTGGATAACGTCTATGTATTATGTCGTAATGCCCAATTAAATATCATAGTAGTCAACATGTCATGTATATGCATTGTCATGCGCTCACTATTCGTCAATTGCCCAGCTGTAATTTGTTCACCCAACATGTTAGTTATCTTTTATGGAGAGACACCACTAGTGAACTGTGGACCCCGGTCCATTCTTTTACACTGATTAAACAACCACAAACTGCAAACTGTTCCTTTTTCATTCTCTGCAATTTAATACTCATTTTCCACACCATACGTTTAATCCTTTGTTTTCAGCAAGCCAGTGAGATTGACAACCTCACTGTTTCGTTGGGGCAAAGTAGTTTGATTGTGTTGTGTGCAGATTCCACGTCAACAGTCCAGACTCCCTGCGACAGCTATTTTTCTGGCGCCGTTGACAACCTTCTGAAGAGTTGCTGCTCCTACTGGTTCGATAACCTTGGTTTCTTTCTGAGGGAAAACTTGCTGCTGACTACATCATACCTTCCTCTTGGGGTCTCCCAACGAACGTGTGTTTCACGTCATCAGTCGTCTTCCACCACCAATCGATCACCTTAATCTGACAGCCACTGTTTCTTCGCCTATTGCATAATTATCTTATTGCTCTACGCGACCCCTTGGCATCAAGCCATGCAAGAGGAGTATGATGCCTCACCCTAAACAACACATGGACCTTGGTACCTCCTCCTTCCGGTGCCAACATTGTTAGTGGCAAGTGGATCTTCCGACACAAATTCAATTCTGATGGTTCTTTAGCACGCCACAAAGCTCGTTGGGTTGTCCGCGGCTACTCTCAACAACCTGTTATCGATTTTGATAAACCTTCAGCCCTGTTGTCAAACCAGCCACTATCTGCATCGTCCTCTCTCTTGCCACTTCTAACTCTTGGCCAATTCATCAACTTGACGTAAAAATGCCTTCCTTCATGGCAACATTGACGAGGTCGTCTACAGCCAGCAACCATCCGGATTAATTAATCCTCAATATCCGAACCATGTTTCTCGCCTTCTCAAATCCCTATATGGTCTCAAACAAGCTCCCAGGGCTTGGTTTCAACGATTTTTCTGCTTTTGCACGCTTCCCACTTTATCCTTCATCGAGGCACCACCACCGCTTACCTTCTTCTTTATGTGGACGATATTATTCTTACCGCATCCTCCCAGACAGCCCTCACCACCATCATTCAGTCTTTGAGCTCTGAATTCGCTATGAAAGATCTCGGTCGCCTTCATCACTTCCTTGGTGTCTCGGTTACACGCACATCACATGGCCTTCACCTTTCTCAAACACAGTATTTCCTTGATATTTTACAGCGCGCTGGTAAGCGTGACTGTAATCCATCTCCTACTCCCATTGACACAAAATCCAAGCTTCCTTCCGATGCAGGCCCCTCTGTGAGCGATCCATCTCTTATCGCAGCCTTGCCGATGCACTCCAGTATGCCACACTAACCCGCCCCGATATCGCCTACGCCGTCCAACAAGTTTGCCTTCACATGCACGATCCCCGTGAACCCCACTTTCTTCTTATCAAATGAATTCTTCGTTATCTCAAAGGCACTCTCACTCTTGGTCTCAATATCTATTCTTTAACACTCACATCTTGTTGCCTACTCGGATGCCGATTGGGCTGGATGCCCGGATACCAGATGCTCTACCTCGGGATTTTGCATGTTTCTTGGTGATAATTTGATCTCGTGGTCCTCTCGCCGTCAGACGACTGTCTCTCGCAGTAGCGTCGAGGCAGAATACAGAGCCGTTGCTGCAGCCGTTGCCGAGTCATGTTGGGTTCGTCAATTACTACAGGAGCTTCATCGACCTATTCACACGGCCACCATTGTGTATTGTGACATTGTCAGCGCGGTCTATTTGTCCGCCAATCCAGTACAACATCGACGAACGAAGCACATTGAGCTCGACATCCACTTTGTTCGTGAAAAGGTGGCTCTCGGCGCGGTTCGCGTTCTTCACGTCCCAACGACAAGTCAGTACGCTGATATTTTTACTAAAGGATTGCCGACGGCATTGTTTCTTGACTTTCGTTCCAGTCTTCACGTCGCTGCGCTCCCTAGCTCAGACTGCGGGGGCATGTTGGAGAAGGAGAGCCGGATACGGCTGGGTGCAGACCCGGTTAATACCATAGCTGATCATATTAGATTAGGAAACTAATAGTCGGTTCAGAGTTTGTATATGATCGCATGCATGTACGTGACTTGCCATGCAAGTTGCAACCCTTGTAATCTGTATATATATATCAATGTATTGGGACGGAGGCAGGCCATCGAGCTGCCCCAATCTTCATGCAGCAGGTGTCTTTGGATGATGCACAGGAATTAAACATAGGAATTTTGAAGGATTGATGAGAGAGAGTAGAGAGAGATAGAGTAAAACTGTATTGAACTTCGCGTAGGAAAATTAAATGAGGTTTGAGCTCATGTTGAGAATCCTATAAAATTGGGGTCATAGGAATGGATTCCATAGAATTTGATGGTCCCAATCCTATGATCCAAAGGGCTTCCATAGGAAAAATTCCTTAGGATTCAAACCCTCCAAAATTCCATTGAAAATCCTACAATCCAAAGAGGGCCTACATAATTGGTAGTACTAGTACTCCATACTGGAGTCTCATAGTCATTTTACAGAACTGTACAAATAAAGGGTGAAGGGTTTTTGTCCTCAGAGGCTCAGACCGGGTGCCAAAGTTTTTGCGGAGATTATACCCTAACCTCTGCGTGAACCCCGTGATGTTGAGTCATTGTTATTTTCCTTTGTTGGCCTCGCTTATGTGTCATGTTTGTTCCTATATACAAATATGTAAGGCAAAACTTTTGCCTTGTTCAAAAAAGAATAGTTTTGCTCAGTCGGTGTCTTAAGTCTCGTTTAAAAAGTCATACAAAGTCGTCGTGTCGTTGTTGTTGTGGGGCAGCCTATCCTCGTCCTCTGTTTTAGGTTGAACGGGACACAGCGAGAGATGTTGCCCACAGCAGAGTCAAGGGGGCGGATATAGGGGGTGCCATGGGCAATGGCGTAGCTTCATAGGACCGAAACTGGGTAGTCGTTCCCCAGCCCATGAGAAATATGTTGTGTATCCCTAAGTAGTTGCCCCATATTCGAGTGAAAATCGACCCAGAACCATGTTTTCTTGCCCCTCGAGCATTTGCCCCTCCAAGATTTTGACCCAAGCTTCGCCACTGGCCATGGGTGCCCATGGCACCCACTCCAAAATGTAAAACAATTTGTATTAGATACTTAACACTAGCTATATAAAAGCTTTCTTTGTTAAAATAACGATGATTGTTGGACTAAATCATAAAATCTATAGTGAAATTCTCTCAACAATTTAACCACTGTATTGACGGTTTGTTGTATACCTTATGTAGCAACCCTGCCACACCCAATTTTAAGATTCTAGATTCGCCACAACAGAGACGTCACTAGAGTTGTTATAGGGGTACACCCGACATTTTAGGTGTATGATTGTTTCAATGCTCAAATGGTCAAACATCTCGACTATTGCTTCGGTTGAGGGTCATGTGCCGACACATTATAAAAGATATCATATTGTTTAGAGTTTTTGTCCAGATTCTTCCCAAATTGGATTTAAAAAGTTAAAAGTGACGCTTCTAACAGATACATTGTCTCTGTCTTTTTCGTACAAATTGTAGGTGAACTAAAATAAAACTAAATACCACAAAGCATTGCGTGTTGGAAGTGGTCACCAGGATGACGGAGACCTGCTCGGGCCCAACAGGGGGACCGTGCGACAGGGGATACGACACTAGGCTTGGGCCACACCATTTTGGTTTGTGGGGCCCATAGTGGTCCGATGATGTCGCCCCTTCAACCTACGTACCAATACAGGAGAAAAATGCTTCATCCTGGAGGCCAACCTTATTCATGAAACGGGGAGATGTTATCTCCATGATCTTCCAGAGCCAGAATGGTTCATCCATCTGCGGTAGAGAGAGGCGTTTCACCTTCATATTCACCACCACCATCGTAAAGCCATCCTCCATCGCGATGTCTTCATCTGCTCCTACCATGTGTGAGCAGTCTTCTATAAACACATGGGATGGATGGGAACTGGATCAATTCAATCATGTAATGATGAATTGCCATTTGGGTTTGATCCCTAGTTCGTTTATGTTCCTATTAATTTTGTTTGTGATGCGACTTTGCTATTCATAATACTTATTACTAGATCCTGGGTGATATGAGATCGTATATTGATTTGGTTTGTATGTTGCTTATTGTATTGCCTGCTATAATTCCAAACCAACGACCCCACGGGTAATAGATCAAGATATGAATGCAGAGAAGGGTTGTGATTCGAGGATTGCATATGTTCACACCGTGTTAATGTGTTTCTCAGGATGTAATCAACCTTAGTTTCGCTATGATGTCGATGAAATGTGGGGTTGGGATAATAGAATTACTGGGTTCTCTTTTGACGACTTGATGGTTTCAAGAACTCCCGACTGAGCCAAGGTGTTTGGCACCCCTTCGCAACTGAAGAGCTCCTGATAGTTGTTGTGTGCAACCATTAATGTGCCTAGGTCTTTGAGGTGTTTCTCGTGTACAAGAATGACCTTCCCATTAGCCGGGAGCGCCCGCCCTTCAGATCAAGGATCTGTGGAGCCTGCTGGAGAGCACGGGGCACTCCACTTGAACGCCTCCAAGTCTTCTACGTGGTGCTTCGCCGAGCCGAGCAGAGTAAGGAGGCTGCCGCCGGCGCCGCTTGCAAGCGCCAAGAAGAAGCTTCTTGACGACATAACGCCAAACCCCACATGGGAAGCATTAGATTTACAAAATCTAGATGTACTATTTAAGGGAGGAGACTGGCGTCTCTTCCCACCTCCACTCCTAGCGAGGCCGACGGAGGAGAGGGGAAGGGGAGTCGGGACGCACCAAACGACTCTCAAAGACGAGGCGAAGAGAGAGAAAGGAAGGAGGAAATGAGCGCTCCTGGCCTGAAATAGCCATCTTACCTTTTTTGCAAATTAGGACATTTATTGCTTAATCTTCAAGGTTACAATCAAACTGAATTGTTCCTTGTAGCAAAGCAGGAAAAATTAACAAAGTTTAACCATGGACATCGTGCTCTATCCTCTATGGCATGGCCAGCACACAAATGTATGTGGGTGAAAACCTAGAAAGCTCCCTCACCTACGGCAGAATAGAGGAAATCGCTGATCTATCTGGGCATAGCTCTCCACCGTAATCTGCTAAAAACCTAATCCAGGCGGACACCATCGCTTATACTAGCTTGAACCTTTATCAGCATGACCGACTAATCATGCTGGTACCATGATGCATGAGCTTCAATTAGCTTGACAGTGTTATTTCTCAGAACCACCCCCGTAACACGCATTGCCGATCAACATCAAAAGGAGCATCAACGTTTAACCATACTCACCGAAAATAATCCTCAAATATTTTTCACGGTCCAAGTGGCGTGACCAGTTGCCGAAGTGCTGGAGCAGACGAAACACGATAAGGCTATGGAGTCTGGATCCGCATGCACAGAACATCCAGCCTCCGACATGGATCGAGCCACAGTAGATTCAGGAGATGGTGTGGACACAGGAGGATTCCCGCCGGAGAATGCTAGCGCGCAGAAGATGACACACTCTTTTGATGGATGTTGCTGTCTTCACGGAAAGTAGTTGGAAAGTAGTTTATGCTCCCGAGCTCTAGTGCTTCTGCCACTTTAAAAAATTCGAAAAATTTATTTAAAAGTTTCAAAAAAATATGAAAAAATTATACATGTCCCCAATGATACATACTACAAACGTGCAAAATCTCAATGCTAAAACATTTATATTATAGTGTACACAAAAATGACAAACTTTATAGATTTAATAGGTCGAAATATAAGTATTTCGGACTGTAATTTTTCACGTCGGTAGGATACATCATCGAGAACATACATGATTTTTTTCAGAATTTTTTAAACTTTAAATATGTTTTCTAATTTTTTTTTGAAGTGGCAGGAGCACTGGAGCTCGGGTGCTCTGTGTAAAAACGTTTTGATGCATGCTAACCCCGCATGGTGTGTTCGGCTTAATTAAGGCCCCATAGATCTTTCGAAATATTAGAGCATCTCTACCGGGGCCTCCAAATGACCCAAAGTTCCATTGGGGTCCGGACGTCAAAATCGGCCACCAGCGACACCCCCAAAGGGTCGGGCCGAGCTAAATCGTGTCCGGCACCCCCGAAAGGGCCTCCAAGTTTGGAGGCCCTCTCGGGGGTGCCGGAAATGGGGCCGACATGCCCTCTGACAGGGCTGGCCCGTCCGTCATACACACAGCGTCGGCGCCTGTGTTAATTAGGGTGTGCAGAAGGCCGTTTCGCCCGATTTTAATGGTGAGGCGACGAGACAGCGGCACGTCTGTCAGCACGCGTTGCAATAACGCCGCGCCTGTTCCCTGGCGGGCGCAGAGCGAAGCGACGCGTCGCAATAACGCCGCGCCCATTCCCATGACGCAGACGGAAGCGACGCCTCGAGCGCCGTCCACGTGTTGACGTCGCTGCGGTTTCCAGCGACGGCGTCCTGCACAGCGTCGTCGGCATTAATGCGTGGCCAGGCGAACCGGTGGCTAGGCGTTAATGCAGGCCACCCAACCCCGCTCCTCCGGCCGCCTTTAAAACCCGACACGTCGCGGCCCTCCTTTCCCACACCACTCCTTCTCCCCTCTCTCACAACTCGCCACAAGCATATCGGCCTCCAAGCATGGCGGGCAGCCGCGAGACGCCGGAGGAGCACGCGCTTTGGCATCATCGCGACTTCCTCTCGGCGGAACGCGCTCGCCATTGCAACGAGCGCCGCAGCCAGCAACGCCGCGAGCAGATGGAAGAACATTGTCGCCGCAACGAGGAGGCGGAGATGGCCAAGGCGTATCAACGCGAGATGTGGCACGAGGAGGCAGCCAACGCGCCACCGTACGTGGTGTCGCTGGAGACCGCGCGGCTGTGCAGCCGCCACAACGTCCCGGTGGTGGACGACGCCACCCTACCCGAAGGGTGGACGAGGAACGCCGTCAACGTGCCGGTGGCGCCACGGCTCAGCGGGCAGGAGCGCGTCGACTACATCATGCAGTGGAGGGAGATGCCATACGAGCAGAAACTCGACCCCAAGTACTCCATCTCGGCGCCCTACTGGCACGCCGTGGTGGACGCGGAGTACGAGGCACGTCGCACTAGCGTCTTCCTCCCACAGCCGCGCGGGAGCCTACGCCGGAGCTGTCCGCATCGGACGACGACCGCTCTGACGGCGAGGACGACGACGACGACCCGAGCTGCCGATCTCCCTTACCACCGACAGGCGCATCTTGGTCAGCAGCGCCGCCGTCACCGGAGAAGGGGCGCCAGATGATGCCGGCGAGGCTTCCCATCAAGCGCGTCGCGGCTTCCAACGGCGGTAGATAAAATCCCACCACGCGCGGATTTGAAACCAGAAGCCTCGGCTTTCTAAAGGCCGTAGCCGACGGCAATAGCGGATGAAACTTCCGTGCCGGATCATTGAGGCATGCAAGTCTCTTGATGATTCCGACGCTGGTTCGCATCTTCTTCGTCGGCGCTAGGCCGTGGAAGCGGCATCTTCCTCGACGCCGGCGCGTGTGGTGGTTGGTTAGACGCTGTAGCGTGTAGCTGGTAACGGCGTAGTTTAGGTTTAATTTGCTAAATCTCGTTTCGGTTTGAAGTTGTAAGTTTGTTAAATTTCGTTTAAATTCCGCCGGAATTGTTTATGTGAACGAATGTTAAAAAAATTGGCGTGCTTGTTTGGGTTGGGTCGCTGTGGGCTGCACCTCCAATTGGCCGGACATGTGTCCGGCACCCCCCAATTGGGCCTCAATTGAGGGTGCCGGACACCGATTTGGAGGCCCTGATGGAGATGCTCTTAGGGCATAGCAAAAAAGTGTTGGTTTTTTCTTTCGAAAAGACGCTGCCTATAGTACTACAGGATATGACGGTCCGGACTGAAACCATCTTCTTCGCCGGCGCTAGGCCGTGGAAGCGGCATCTTCCTCGACGCCGGCGCGTGTGGTGGTTGGCTAGACGCTGTAGCGTGTAGCTGGTAACGGCGTAGTTTAGGTTTAATTTGTTAAATCTCGTTTCGGTTTGAAGTTGTAAGTTTGTTAAATCTCGTTTAAATTCCACCGGAATTGTTTATGTGAACGAATGTTTAAAAAAATTGGCGTACTTGTTGGGGTGCGCCGCCGTGGGCAGGAGATGCTCTTAGGGCATAGCAAAAAAGTGTTGGTTTTTTTCTTTCGAAAAGACGCTGCCTATTCTACTATATATAACAGCCGGAAGAAACCGCGGCCTCCCGCGTGTCCACGTCGCCAGAAATTCCCAGCCGTCCGATCTGTGCAAATAGACTGTCCAGATGCGACCACGTCGTCCCAACTCGCGTGCGCAACTGTTCATCCCATTTTTGACCAACCACAAGCCGCCACGTGGGCCGGTCACCGGCCGGTCGCCCCGGTCGCAGCCGGTCACCCGCCTGCACGACTTTTGGCGCGCTCATTTTGCAGAAAACCCCCCCGGAAGGACCTCGACGCAAATTGGTAGAACGTCGAGGTTTTTCCTGCAAAATCATCCACGGGGTCTCTCCTTCCCCGCGCGCCGCTGTGGTCGCCGCGGCCGCCGGCGCGCCACCCCGCGCTCCGCCGCTCCCCCGCCAAATCTGTTGCCACAGGAAGGTTCGCCGTCACCGGATCTACCACCTCGCCGGTGGTCGGACGCCGGAACGTCGCCAGGCCGCCAGAATCGCCCCCGCCGCGTCCGCCCCCTTCCGCCGCTTCCGCGAGTCGCCGGCGCTGCTCCGGTGACCCGAAACGGGCGGCGCCGCCACTCGCGTGTTCCCCGCGTCCGGGCGCGTCGGCAGCGCTAAGCCGCGCGTCCTGGAACGCCCCCGTTCGCCGCCGGCGTCGACGGCGCCGCCGCGGGCGTTGCTGGCCGCATTTTGCCCCTGTGACGTCACGTGATGTCACAGTGGGGCCGCCATGTCAGTTTTTTTTTTTTTTTTGCAAAATCCTAAATTATTCATGTACTTTCGAAAAAATTCTACGTAATTTAAACCACAATTTCAATATGTCCACAACAAAAAATGATAAACATGCCCGACTAAAATTCAAATTTAAAGTTTCCATGTGTCTTCCAAATTTGTTTTTTTATATACGCCAAGAGGAATTCAAATGTGTCAAACTATTCCAAAACCGTATGACTTCCGAATTCGAACAATTCTCGAAATGCGGACAATTTTTGAATTCCAACAAATTTTACGGTTGAATAGATCAAAAAAAAAGCCCACCTTAAAAGAACCATTTACATAAATTCCCGCTAGGAAAAAAATATAAAAAAAATGCAAAATGTTCAGGAAAAAAATGCTGCCTATTTACGGGAAAAAAAACTCGAATTTTTAATTGATCATTTGCAAAGAAGCGCTAATTCAATATCAAATGTAAACAATAATCAACATTCCAACTCAAATTGAGAATTTGAATATATGAAAAAGTTGTATGACTTCCAAACCTCACCATTTGATAAACACTAAAATAATCCAAGTTTGAATAGATTCCAAAATATACAATTTTTAAAATCTGCTCGATCATTTCAACTCGAATTCGACATTTACAGTAAATTTGAATATTTCAGAAAAATATATGACTCCCAACCATCATCATTTCATAAATACTACAATAATTCAAATTTGAATAACATCCAAATTGCAAAATTTTGAAACCTATTTAACCGTTCCAACTCAAATTTCGCGTTTAATCATTCAGAATTTTAAATACCTTTTAAATCTAACCATTCTGCCGCCACTAAAAGAATACAAATTTGAATAAATTCCAATACAACCACTTTCCAAATACTCAACATCCTTTTAAGCGCAAAATTTCCACATTAAAATAATATTCATATTTCAACAACTCCTCATAAAAAAATATCAAACAGGCGCGACAATAAATACCCATCGACAAAACATAAAAACTATTATCAAAATGCTAAGGAAATAAAATGTTAACTATTTTTTGGCAAAAAAAAATAAAAATAATTCAAACTTTCTTCTTAACTGAAATAAAACTCACGAAAATAATTCAGTAATATCATTTAGTACGATAAACCCAAAAAAACAATTTGGCACAAAACATCTTATTCAAAAAGAGTCCGGTAAATCAACTAAATACAACGAGCCACTTCAATTCCAATAGCTTTCAAACTTAACCAATTTTAAATGCAAACACTTTCAAATTGAATATCACTACACAGGCGCGGCGCAGGCCGCGCTAAGATCTCAAACTAAAAAATGTCCACAGTCCTTTTTTTTTCAAGCCATTCTACATAATTCTAAATATGTTTTTGACATGATTCCAAATAATGCAAATCAAAAAATTAACAAATGGCCACATTTTTTTTTTCAAAAAATAGTCCAAACTATCCCTTCGAGCCCGAACTAAAAAATGTCCACAATTTTTTTCCCAGACAATTCTGCATAATTCTAAATATGATTTTGACATGATTCTAAATAATGCAAACTACAATTCAACAAATGTGCACTTCGTTTTCCCCGAAAAATAGTCCGAAATGCAAATTAACAGTTCAACACATGTTCTCCGGAAAAAAAGGCGAACATATCAATGGGATCACATAAAAAAAAGATATGCACGAGCAAAATTCAAAATTCAAATATCCATGTGCTTTACAAATTTGTATTCCCCGTATACATCAAAAGGAATACAAATGCGTTAAACTATTCAAAAACTAAGTGATTTCCGAATTTAAACAGTTTTTAATTCACAACAACTTTATGGATGAATGATTCAAAATTTAAACCCACGGGCGCGGCGAAGACCGCGCTTAGTCTCCTAGTAGTACTAGTAGGCAGAAGAAAAAAGTGGTCAATAAAGCTGGCCTGCCTCCTCCTTTTGGCTATCAGATCCTGGTCAAGTGTCGCGTGATTGTTGGAGCCAGGAAGGCCTGCCATGCAAGAGATTCTCTGTCACGTATTTTGATCATCCCCTCAACGATCTGCATTTTAAATCACTCAGCACTTGCCAACATTCTCTCATCAGTTTATCCCCAATTCTCCATGAATTACACACCCGCCTCAAGAGAGAATTGTCAGTTGGGATACCGGCTTTTCATTTTTCTACATAAAAAAGCCACACCCCTCCTAATTCACTAATTTGTAGGAAGCTACTGGACTTTTGGATTTGAAAGGATCTTTTGTCTCATGGTAGCTTGATTCATTTCCCTTACAAAACATTCGTTATTGGGTTAGCTATACACTTCACATGTTTCTAGCGATTCACATGGCATCATCAAATGATACAAGTCTTGGATAAGAATCTACAACGCACTAGAATGCCCTTGTTGACGATTCTTTACTGCGATAGCATCTAGGGCATCTAGGGTTCCTCGAGTAATGCGATATCTCACACCGGGTAAATCCTTAACCCTTCCTCCTCTTACTAATACTACAGAATGTTCTTGTAAATTATGGCCAATATTACTAATACTACAAAATGTTCTTGTAAATTATGGCCAATACCAGGTATATACGCAGTGATTTCAAATCCAGAGGTTAATCGTACTCTGGCAACTTTACGTAAGGTAGAGTTGGGTTTTTGGGGTTGATAGTGAAAAAGTCGACAGATAAGTCACCCTTACTATCCCTTTACAGAACCGTACATGAGATTTTCACCCAAGAAACTTTGCAGTATCAAAGATGACGTTGCATGACTTGTAACACACCCAATAATAAGTACTACTCCAGAATAAACAAACTTTTGGATTTATGCATTGGCTCCGTTAGCTATATCAGTTATATAAACAAACTTTTGGATTTATGCATTGGCTCCGTTAGATATATCAGTTATATAAATTCTTGCATCGTCAGCAATCATTTAATGATCCTGACAAGGCAGATATAGCACCTTTTTTTTTTGAATTTGCACCACGTATAATCAACAGAAAACCACATACAACGTACACGTAGAAATACAGGAACAGAATACGTAGAGGAAACGGAAACAAGGACCGAAAACCACGACATCACCGGCGTTGGAGACGAAGACGACCAGCCGCCACCTGCCGCTGCCAGGGAGACTTTTCCCTATAGAAGACGCTGCCTAGCTGTCCGCCGCGCCGCGACGGAGCTGTTGACGATGAACGACCGGGGCAAGCGCCCCCCCTGTCCCAGCCACACCTCTTTGCCGCAGCCGCCGTCGAAGCCGCGCCGGAAGAAGTCGAAGATCTCGTCCAGTCCGCCGCCAGATCCACCGCCACCTCAGATCTGACGGAAAGCAGAGGGGCTCGAGCACCACGCCGGGCCTCGAGCTCCAGCCAGTCCAGCGCGAAGACGAGGAGCTCCGAAGACTCCCCGCCGGAGAAGAACGCGCCGGCACCAAACCGCCCGCCCGCAGCACCACCTCCTCCAGAGCGCCGCCGGCGAGACCCCATCCTACCCTACCGTATATACAAGCCGGAGCCGGGGATCCCCACCCTCCGCCGCCGGAGCGGCCGGCGGAGGGGAGGAATCCCACGGCTCGCGGCGCGCACGGTGGATCGACGGCTCGCTCCAAAAATCGCCTTCCTCCTCTTGCTACAGGGGGGAGGGGATAAGCTCTGTGTCTCGGCTCGTTGGCTCCCACTGTGCAGATATAGCACCTGGCAGCGACAAGTCTATGGTCCTAGCGATTGGGTGTAGCTATACTGGATAGCTTGCTCTAGTAGCTATACTGACATTTTAACAGAATTAAAAAAAAACTATATTTTTATGTCACTAAATTTATATTGTCTTACATCAGAACATGTATCAATACATACTTTGACCATCAGTTTTATTGGCATAATACATGCTTGCAAAAATTATACCACGTTAACAGCTTTTTATATGGAAAAATCACCAAAATACCATTTCCATGCAATTAATCCGTAGAGAATATAAAGGCTAACAAACTGTTCACGCTTCCACGTGGATGGACGGTCCATATGCAAAAGAAATGAGCGATATATATTTAATTTGACGCTTTTCCTTATATAGATATAAACGACAATGAAATGCTCTAGGGGAATCTCTTGGAGAACAGATCAACTCCCCAAAAGGAACTGATGCCACATTGGCAGGGGAAAGCACTTTCCCGTTCCCCTGTCTCCACTACAAAATTTCAGGAGCAGAAAAAAAGGAGACAATCATCCAATGTTGAATGAATGCACAGCCTCAACAGATTTTTGCAGAAAGTGATGCTGCAGGAGAGAAAAAGGCGAGCGCTAGAAAAGAAACAATGGTTGATCGGGACCTGAAAGAAAGGAAGAACAGCGTGGAAAACTAGGGCCAAAGCAAAGATTTCAGGCGAAAGAGCACAGTCATGTAAAGTTCAGCAGATTCCGGCCTGACAAGGCAAACCAAAAACTGAATCAAGAAACAGACCTGCATTGGATTAATCTTGAGCATCTGGTCAAATGGTAAGACTTGGGATTATCATGGTATCATCGTCAGCATCTGGTCATACAATCTGTAGTTTTTGAGACGTTGGGAAGATTTCACCTCGAGTACAACTTTTAGAGCAAGCAAAAAATAAATGCACAATTCCTTGGAATGAAGAGATCACAAGCAGTCAGGCATCAGACACCACCAAAAATGATTTCAGACTAGGGGTAAATTCGAGAAGTGCACACTCTGTTAGATTCATCCTTGGATTGTTTTGTTTTTGGAATGGATGATCCTGCAATTGTTGCATCAATTCCACACCTGATACTAGCTCAAAGAAGCAGCAAGATTAACTGCGGCTACAAGAAAGAACAATATTATGGAGGCATTGCTCTTGCTCATACTATATAGCAGGATGGATAAGTGAGTAAGTAATGTAGATAAATACAATTTGTTCCTCTGTTAGTCCATGCCGGACCTGATCCTCTTGTGCCCGCCTGCCGGACGGTGCCGACGGATCCCCCCTCGGACATGGCACGTCCGCCGCCACCGCCCGAGGAGGCGGCAAAGAGTGAGGACAGGTTGGCATAGGGTCAACGACACGGCGGATGTTGTTGTTGAGCTCCCTGATGAGGCCAACGTTGCGGGAGAGGTCGCCGGGCACCTTGGACTCGTGGTTCTGGTTGATCTCGTTGATGAGGACACGGTTCTGGTCGAGCAGGCCCTGGACCTGCACGAAGCTCGACTGGAAGGCGTGCAGCACCTTGGTGTCGCCGCCATTCGTCGCTGGTGCGCCGCCGAACCCCGACAGTGCGTTGCCTTCCATGGTTGGTACCCTTCAATTTTTGGCTACCTGCCTGATTGCTTCTGCTCCTGCTTCTTGCCTTCTTGGTGCGGCGTGCACAAAAGCCGGCAACAGCAGCTAGTATGCTTGCTGTTCTTGAGTCTTGACTAGCTTTGGAGCCAATGGCTCTCTTTGATTCAACCCTGCACAATGTGTAAATGGACCAAGTGGTGGAGCTGGATGAAACTGAATCGAGTTCTTCCAGATGATGGTGAGGCAAGCAAATCCAGAGGGACTGTTATTGTTGTTGTTTGGGTCATATAGGAAGCTTTTATTGCTGAGGTGAGCAAAATTTTCAAAGTGGAACTACTGTCATACTAGGAAAATCTCACTGTTGGGACATGAAAGGACAAAGTACTGGGGAACAAGAAAGATGTGTACTTGGCGAATCTTCTCCTTGGACCCCAAATATATGGTAACCCTTTTTGAAATTTACACAACATTTTTTATATAAAAATACAGATAACTTAATCCCAACAATTCGATATGAAATATAAAGTGCGTCAGATTTTGGGTAAAGCAAAGAGTAAAATACGGGCAAGGGTCGAGTTTGTGTGTTTCCGTGTTTGCGTAAGAACATAGGAAGCTTCTCCGAGTTGTTGAGATCCGCCGACAAAGGAATTCTAATGAGTCGTAAAGCAACTCCAGATATAGATAGAATGTTCAATCAAAATCCTCAAAATGGCAACCGAATTTCCCAGACTCGGGAAAATCGATATCTGAGTTGACTGCAGAAAAAGGGGTTGCTCTGAAATTCACGAAACGCACGGATCAAATTTTCTGAAACCGCAGCAAGGAAATTCAGGGGAAGGGAACTGAAATACATGCAACGACGGGGGCCTGGGGCGGGAGAGTGAGAGATTTTTCTGCCTGTCTTGGGTTTCTTCTAGTGGGAAGACACAACACAAGGATCGTGTTCCAATCAATCAACCTACGAACAAAACCAGAAAAAGAAGGAAACAGATATTTACGGAAGTAAAACGAGGAGGATCCCCAAAATAGCTAGCACAGGAGAAGCC
>CAMZMU010000076.1:7863703-8013295 GCA_947311845.1 Poa pratensis | reverse complement strand
AATACCCGATTATGCTTAACACAACGATCCCGTGATCAGTCTGTCGTTGCACATAATCCGAATTGATACCAAAGTTTACATCATTACAGTACCGAATAAAAGTCTTACATAAATGGTCATTTAGACCAAGTTCTTACATAGGCCTTCATGGGCCAAACCAAATATCAGCGGAAGCTACGCGTAGTAGACATCATATTCTAACGATGACAACCCGACAGGCAGCTGACTTGTGGAGATCCTTAGTTGGCGTAGAAGTCGCCATACTCTTGCTCGGCGTAGTGCTCCTCCTCGTAGTCTGGCTAGGTCAATAGCCAGGGACGAAACCAATATGAGTACATTTGAATGTACTCGCAAACTACCCCCAACATGAGTATGCACTAGTTTTATTTTAGTTGACAACTTTTATTTATTTTAAACATCTCTATATCTTTATTGAAAAAGGTAAGAAGAGTTTTATAACTATTTTTGAAAGAAACCACCATCTCATTTGTTCACCAAAACTCCTCCTGTTTCTGACCATGGCTCACCATGGTCCATCTATTTCAACAACTCATACCACTCCATGTGGTATAGCTGTGTAACACCAACTCCAATTCAGTTTCTTTTTAAACTTAAAAACTTTTCCAAAAACTTGCACATGGTCAAAGTAGGGCCTCCCAACTGTCCATATCCGAGGACTCGGCTATTCGAATAGTTTTACACTCTGCAGAGGTAGCACGCTTTCCCACATCCATCCGGCAACTCATCGTGTCCGCCACGTCTCGCCATACAGGGTGTATGCGAAGTAAGCCGCCGACCATAGCCTGTCCTTTGCTCATGCTAGTATAGGATCCTCCCCATATGACACTTCCAACACACTTAACCCAGCCCTTCGAATCTAAGTGTGAGGACTCATAGGTTTTGTCCGGCGGTTTATGGTGGAACCTTCAATCCTCCTCCTTATCTTTCATAGAGTTTGAGCGAGGACCCGGGTCAGGGGTAGACCAACACACTATCCCCTCATGCATGACGGAGTCATCTCCGTCGATGAGGTATCCAGTACTAATGAGCAAACTATATGGCTAAGCCGTTTCCCATATGTGGTGGATGTGGTCGCACAGGGTATCGGATGGTTGACGTAAGTACAAGGACACACTGTGCATTTTTCATAAACATCACCATTTTTCCTCTTCTCCATTCCAACACCGACATCTCGGTATTCATAATCTCACAAGTAATTTCAAAGGAGTTTTTGAACAAAACATAATTGTTTTTCCCATCCTATAATTTGATAACTATCTTATTCTACATAGGTGGCAAAATAATTTCCATATACTTTTGAAATGGGTTTTATAAATCTTGCTTGCCTTGAGAGTAAAACATGTTATGAAAGTAGATGCATATGTTTGTAGTGCAAGCTCAGAGAATAGCTTGCCTTGCTTGGCAAAGTGATCTTGCTCTTGTTCTTCAATTTCAGCAAACTCCCTTCCTCGATATATCCGTCAACGTTTTCGTCTAATTAATAAACAAACAATGCAAACAATCACTAAGCTATACAAGCAATCATCTCAACACAACAATCAAGAACATCACACATAGATGCTGCACACATCAAACCATACAATTTGGTTTCAAAAATATTTGAATTAACATCATTTATTTATGTTCAACATTATGGCAGAAACTTGTGGAACATGTTTAATTCAATAACTTGAGTTCTGTTGGTCACAAAAATACAAACTAAAATTCTATGGAAAGCTACTGATGTGTAGAAGACAACACAATTGATTTGGATTAATTGGAGTTACCAAACTCCCTACACATTTGTTTGAATCCAGAAGCTTAATATCAAGTTTTGCTACCATTTAAATTCTATTGCTTCCTAAAAAAAACCTTTTAGGGTAACTAAACATGACTAAATGTGATAACAAAATGGTCCAAATAATTCTACCAAAATTATATTTAAATGTTTGATGCAGAAGGGTGTTCAAACTTCAATTCATGCTAAACAAATTATACTGCAACAAATATTCTACCAAAATTAGGGAAGCTAATACATGGCAGTACTAAGCTAGCAAAATTGGTTTGGAATTATTTGGACTAACAGAGTATCAGAAACAAACAAGTTTAGAATTTAAACCTTCTGTAGTATTTTTAATAATACTTTTTATTTATTTAATTAAATGACATGAGACCAATTGGGTTCGTTAAACATTTTTATAAGCTTTCCAGAACAATTGAGTTTGATTTATTTGGATTCCTAAATCTCAAGTTATTGATTTTTGAAGTTGATATCAGTATTGAAATTTGCAGAGAATTTAAATTAAAAAATCCACTGCTCTGGATAATGTTGAAAGTTATGACAGGTGGGGCCTACACGTCAGCGACAGAGTGTGCGGTTGGAAATTAATAAAACGCTGACGGGTGGGGTCCACACGTCAGCCTCTCTATTTTAAACGAAGGGGTACGCTGCCGTTGGATTTAGATCCAACGGCCCACGTTTGCCCACGTCGACGGCAAATGCCGGCGACCTAAAACGAGCGGCGCTGCCGCGCCGGCGACGGCGAGGGGTGAACCTCTCACCTAGGGGGCTCGGGAGGGCACGGTGAGGACGCGAATCGACGGCGGCGGCGTGGGGAAGCTTGCTGGCCGAGTTGTGCTTGCTGGGGTGGCGTGAAGCGGCGACGGCAAGGTGTCGGACTTCCACGGCCACGGCAACAAACTCCGGCGAGCTCCTGCGGTCGCGCCTGTGCACGAAAAAGAGGGAAGAAGGTCTCTGGTGAGTGCGGTGTCCAGGAGGAAGAGAGTACGGGCCAGAGGGGAGGAATGGGGGAGCAAGGCGCTGCGGCCATGACCGACCTTGACGGCGGCAGTGGCTGCGGCGGTGCACGGCCTCCCGCGGTGCACAGACGAATCGAGAGGGAGGAGTGAGGGAGTGAGGTGGTGTGGTGCTTCCAGAGGGGTGCGGGGGTGGTTTTATAGGGCAGGGGCCGGCGTTCGTGGACGAGGCGCACACGGCGACGTCCATGGCGCACGGGAGTGGATCAATTCCGCGGCGGTGGTGCGAGGGACGTGGACGCGCGTGTCAAGCGGGGTCCGGACACGTTCTAGAAGGGCTCGGCCAAGTCGTGCGTGTCGAGGTGCAGCGTGCGGTGAATTTGGGTCGGCGACGGCGAGCTTGCCACGGCGATGCGGAGGGGACAGGGCGGCGTCGGGGCAAGGGGGCGTGCTCTGGGCTTCTCCTCTGCGAGCAGGTTGCAGAGGCACGGCGAGCGCGGCAGGGGGGGCCTGGGCGGCTCGGAAACGGCGATGCACGGCATGGCGACACGGCGGCACGTCGGGGCGAGGGAGAGAGGTAGGGGATGACGTTTTTGCAGAAAACCCCCTGCCTCCTCTCTGCTTTTTTTATTTCTGTTTCAGTCCTTCTGTTAAATCCAGTAGCACTTCTTGATTTATTTGAGGCAGTAAATCAATTTAGAAAAATTTGCAAAAATTTGTGGGGCCTTCCCATAACATGTAGAAGCTCCACAAAAATTGGCTTGCAAAATAAAATGTTTTGAACATTTTCTTTCATAGTACTTTGTTTATGTTATTTTAATTTATTTCAATTTGTTTTTATTTTAGAATTTTAAAACTAGTTCAAAAATAATATTTGAGAGGGGAAAGTGGTAGGAACAAAATGGGGAGTGTTTACATTACATCTCCACTGACTTTGGTTTGAAAATAATTGAGTTTGTCACTTGAGATTTTTAAGTGACAACTTGTCACTTTTATTTTCTTGCTTTGATTTTTATTTTGTTTTCTTTCTTTCTTACTAGTGTTCACTAGAGCAAACACTCACACAAACAGCAAGAACAACAACTCAAGTAACAAGAAGCAATTAACATACAATAAACAACAAAAGTTTTTGTTGGCTCTCATTTTTGGAATATAATATGATAATAATTTTGGGATGTTACAATCCTTCCCCCCTTAAAATAAATCTCGTCCCGAGATTTGCTAGGCTTAGGTTTTAAGGAGGTCTGGGAATTCGCTTCGAAGATAATCTTCGCGTTCCCAAGTTGCTTCTTCTTCAGAGTGGTTAGTCCACTGGACTTTGTAAAACTTGATCGCACGTCTTCGGGTAACACGAACATCTTCTTCGAGAATTTTGAGGGGTCTCTCACGATAAGTCAGGTCTTGGTTCAGGTCGATGGAGAGGTGGTCGATGTTTTTGAAAACATCAGGCTGGTCAGGAACTTCAAGACACTTCCGGAGCAAGGAAATGTGGAAGACATCATGATAATCTCCTAACTCCTGGGGTAACTCCAGCTGATAGGATACTTCTCCTCGACGAGCAATGACCTTGAAGGGTCCAATATACCTTGGCGCTAACTTTCCTTTGACATGGAAACGCTGCATTCCTTGAGGGGTGTCACTCGGAGATAAACATAATCTCCGACTGAAGTGAGGTCACGGCGCTTGGTGTCAGCGTAACTCTTCTGACGGGATTGGGCAGTTTTGAGGCGTTCACGAATAAGCTGAACTTGCTCTTCAGCTTCACGGAGGGTATCTGGTCCGAACAATTTGCTTCTCCGGTATCGGACCAATTCAGGGGTGTACGACACTTCTTGCCGTAAAGGGCTTCAAAAGGGGCCATTTGCAGACTAGACTGATAACTGTTGTTGTACGAGAACTCTGCAAACGGAAGACAATCTTCCCACTTGGAACCATAGGATAGAACACATGCGAAGCATGTCCTCCAATATCTGGTTCACTCGCTCAGTTGGCCATCGGTCTGGGGATGATAAGCTGTGCTAAAGCTAACT
This sequence comes from Poa pratensis, assembly GCA_947311845.1. NCBI lineage: Eukaryota > Viridiplantae > Streptophyta > Magnoliopsida > Poales > Poaceae > Poa > Poa pratensis. Next base: position 8,008,508 of record CAMZMU010000076.1, on the reverse strand, counting down.
TGGTTCCGAGGGCTTCATGAAGGGATTTCCAGAATCTTGAGGTGAATTGCGTGCCTCTATCAGATACAATCTTCTTAGGCACACCATGCAGGCTCACTATTCTGGAAATATACAGGTCTGCTAACTGAGCTCCTATGAGTGGTCTTGACAGGAAATGGGCAACCTTGGTCAGTCGATCAACGATGACCCAGATTGAATCATGGCCTCGGTTGGATCTTGGAAGTCCGGTAATAAAATCCATTCCAATCTCATCCCACTTCCACTCGGGAATTTTCAAAGGTTGAAGCAATCCAGCGGGTCGCTGATGTTCAGCCTTAACTCGCTGGCAGATGTCACACTTGGCTACGAATGAACCAATCTCTCGCTTCATTCCATGCCACCAAAATCTTTCTCGAAGGTCTTGGTACATTTTGGTTCCGCCGGGGTGGATTGAATAAGGGGTCTCATGGGCCTCCTTCAGGATTAACTCCTTAAGTTCCGTGACATTGGGCACACAGATACGGTCATTGAATTTCAGCACTCCTTCAGCATCTTCGGTAAAACCGGGTGCTTTGCCGAGGGAAATCTTCTTCCTAATTCCCTCTATGCTTTCATGACCTTTTGGGCTTCTTTGATTTGATCCATCAGGGTTGGGGTTAACTCTAGATTGGCGAGATAACCATGGCTAACAAGCTCTAGTCCAAAATCTTGGAACTCTTTGAACAAGGCTGGCTGTTCGGCTTGGATCAGGGCATTCAGGGTGCAAGGTTTGCGACTAAGGGCATCGGCAACTACATTAGCCTTTCCAGGGTGATAATGGATTCCAATATCATAATCCTTGATTAATTCCATCCATCTCCTCTGTCGCAGGTTCAGATCTTTCTGGGTGAAAATATACTTCAAGCTTTTGTGATCTGTATAGACCTCGCAGCGATGTCCCGCAAGATAGGGACGCCACTTTTGAGCAAGAACAACAGCAGCTAACTCCAAGTCATGGGTTGGGTAATTCTCTTCATGCGGTCGCAACTGCCGGGACAGGTACGACACAACTTTGCCTTCTTGCATCAGAACGCAACCAAGTCCGAGGCGTGATGCATCGCAATACACGTCGAAACTCTGGGTGACGTCTGGCATGATCAGGATTGGGGCTGAGGTTAGTCTCTTCTTCAGTTCTTGGAAACTATCCTCACACTTCTGAGTCCATTCAAATTTCTTGTCCTTCTTCAACAGTTGGGTCATAGGTTTGGCTATACTGGAAAATCCTTCAACGAACTTGCGGTAATAACCGGCAAGTCCGAGAAAGCTTCGGATTTCAAAACATTGGTTGGGGATAACCAGTCGAATGGCTTGATCTTCTCTGGGTCAACAGAAATTCCTCCGGCAGACAACATGTCCGAGAAATGCCACTTCACTGAGCCAAAACTCACACTTGCTAAGCTTGGCATACAGTGGTGCTCTCGGAGGTCTCCAAAACTAGACGCAGGTGTTCAGCATGCTCTTCTTCGGTCTTGGAATAAATAAGGATGTCATCAAGGAAAACTACCACGAACTTGTCGAGGTACTCCATGAAAATCTTGTTCATGAGATTCATGAAATAGGCTGGGGCATTGGTCAGACCAAAAGACATCACGGTGTATTCAAACAACCGTAACGAGTGGTGAAGGCGGTCTTGGGAATGTCTGTCTCTCGGATCTTCAACTGATGGTATCCTGTCCGAAGATCGATCTTGGAAAAGACTCGGGCTCCGTTCATTTGATCGAACAGATCCTCGATCTTGGGAAGAGGTACTTATTTTTAATGGTCACGTCATTCAGCTTGCGATAATCCACACACAGGCGTGTGGTACCGTCTCTCTTGTCCACAAATATAATGGGTGATCCCCAAGGTGAAGCGCTTGGGCGAACAAGTCCTTTGCTGAGCATATCTGCCAATTGCTTCTTCAACTCAACCAGTTCTTCCGGATTCATCCGATAAGGTCTTTGGGATATAGGGGCGGTTCCTGGGATAAGCTCAATTATGAACTCAATTTCCCGGTCTGGCGGCATACCAGGCAATTCTTCTGGGAAAACATCCTTGAACAGGTGAACAACACGGATCTCATCTAGGGCAGGTCGAGCTATGCTCTCATGGCAGCCTGGGTGAGATTGACTAGTTTCAGACACATACTCCACTTCTACTTCTTTGTCGGTGGTGATGGATACAGCTCTTCTGGCACAGTCAATTCGACCATGGTACTTGGCTAACCAATTCATACCGAGTATAACATCGATGCCTTGGGTTCCCAGAACAATTAAGTTAACTGGAAACTTTTCTCCTTTGATCTCAAGGGGTACATCGGAGCAAAACATCTTGGTCTCTACGGTGGATTCTGGGATTTGGATGACCATGGGTTTGGGTAAGAGGCTCTCAACTAAACCTCCCTTAGCAACAAATTCTTGGGTAACAAATGAATGGGTAGCACCAGAATCAAACAGAACAGTTGCAGGTACTGAGTTGACAAGGAACGTACCCAGCACAACATCCGGAGCATCCTGAGCTTCTTCAGCATTGATGTGGTGCAGACGACCCTTGGCAACAGCAGCATTTCCGCGGGTGCGGCATTCTTGCCATTTCCATTTCCATTGCGGCCTTGACCATTGTTCTGTGCCGGCGCATTGGGGCGCTGGACATTCCTCTTGGGATTGGGACATTCTTTGGAGTAGTGACCCTTGTTGCCGCATTCAAAGCAGATCACATTGGGATTGCGGGTGAAGTTGTTGAAGTTTCCTCCGGGACGGTTATTGTCATTGGGGCGGTTGAAGTTGTTTGGGCGGTTAGGGTAATTGGGGCGTGGAGCTTGGGGTGGACGATAGGCAGGCCTGGGTTCTGCTGAAAGATACGAGGTTTCTGGCTGCTCGAACCTTCCTGAGCATTCATCCTCCTCTTGCGACCTTCATACATAGACTTGCGCTTGGTCTCCAGCTGGATGGCTTTGTCCACAAGTGACTCCAGATCACGGAAGTCATGGATAACCAGCACACTGAGTTCATCATGAGTCCACTCATGAAACGCTCCATCTTCTTCTCTTCTTGTCGGTGTCATCAGGAGCATACCGAGATAAGTCGGTAAACTCATCCAGATAACCGACCACATCTCTACTTCCCTGCCTCAGTTTGCGGAACTCATCCTTCTTCCTCTCAATAAGTCCTAAGGAATATGCTTCTTGCGGAACTTCTCCTGGAACTCAGCCCAGTTGATGACATGACCAGCTGGCTGGAGAGTCTTGGTAGTTTCCCACCAAGCTCTTGCAGGTCCAGCGAGATAGTGGGTTGCATACAACACTTTCTCATTTTCTCCCACAGCAGCAACTTCAAGATTATTGTCGATGGTGCGAAGCCAATCATCGGCTTCTAGTGGGTGAAGTCCCTTGGAGTAGGTGGGTGGGTTGGTCTTCTGAAAATCGCCTAAGGTAGATCGCTGGTTCTCATTGCCATTGCCATTACCACCATTGTTGTTGTTGTTGTTGTTGTTGTTATAGCGGCTGCGAGTTGTTGCAGGCAACGAGATGAGCTGGCGCTCTGCCGGGCATTTCACGTTCCTCCATGATAAGTGCGAGAAGTTGGGGGGGTTGGGTCCGGTGGTGGTGGTGCTGATCCTGATCCTCCCGTATTGTCGCGACGGGGCGGCATCCTGAAGCACACCGGGTATAAGAGGCAAGGCAAAAAAGTTCGACTAAGGGAAAAGACGATCTCTCAAGTGGTTGATTAATTTAAGTTTATATGAAAATATTTCACACAGATTTAAACAAGACAAACATACTTATATTACAACATCACATCAAAGAGTTCACAACAACATCAAGCTTACAACCTCAAGCTTACAACATCACCTTACATCTAGATACATAACATCTGGTTTCCAAAAGAACCACTACTTCGACTCGACTAGCGATAGGGGTCAACCTAATCCTGCGGTAGTGATCAAGTCACTCGCCTACTGAGGTGGAACCTCCAGCTCTAACACGTCAGCATCTGACTGGTAGGCTGGCTCCTCGGGATCCTCCTCCTCGTCCTCGAGAACTGCTCGAGTGGCTCCTCCTCCTCGTCAACTAACTCCTCCTCATCATCCTCCTCCTCACAGTCCATCTCCTCCACGAAGTCATCATCGTCACTGAGGAAAGCGTCGTTCTCCTTGCGGAGATCCTCGCCCTCCTCCTCCATCTCGTCAGTATGGTGCTCTAGATCCTCAATCAGCCCGTCCTGCTCTGCCACCTTCGTGCGGAGCTTCACGATAGTCTTCCTCAGCTGGGCCCTCTTCCTGAGAAGAGCAACCTTCTCCACCATCAGCTTCATCTCGTTCTCGCGAAGCTCAACGAGCGACTCGCGGTCGAAGTGGAGCTGAATCCTAGTGCGCAACAGATCATCCTGAGTGCACTGAAGTAAGATCTCCATGTCCATGATGTAGCTCCCAAACATCGGGTGGTAAGGTGAAGGAGTAGGGTGTCCATCGCAGTTGCGCCTCCCGTAGAACCGGAAACGGGAGTCTACTAACTCCGCCTTGTGCTCCTCACAAAGTCGGGCTAGCATCCTCTGTGTAGCAGTACAGAGACCGTCAACCCAGGTGGCCTCCTTGGTGGTGAAGATGAGCGTCCTGGAATTGGGAGACTTGATGTTCCTGCGAACTGACGACCTGATGAGCCAGCTCAGCCTTCCGACACCGTGAACATCAATCTGAGCTCCCTCAAACTCTGGAGCGGGGCGACCTAACAGCTTGGTCAACTCGAACAAGTCCCTCTCAAACGTCAGCTTGCTGTCCTTCTCCAGCTGAACGAACTCGGTCCAATGGAGTGCCATCTACAGTTTTTAAGCAAAATTTTAAGTTAGTTAGGTGACAAGTATATCAAAATTTTAATATAGTAGGGCAACAAGTGAGTCAAATTTTAAGCTTAATGAGAGGTGTCCAAAATTTTAGGGATACAAGGAAAATAACATTTAATGGAGTAAAATTTTGCATAAGTAAGAGGATTGGAGATAAGCAGTTTTCGAAAATACTTCATTCCTTTCTTTTTAGAAATTCATCTTTTGTAACATTTGACAAACGACCATGCTAACTAAGGTTTCCTAAAGTCAGGATGGCTCTGATACCAAGTCTGTGGGGACCCCGGACTAGCTGTCCGAAATACCCGATTATGCTTAACACAACGATCCCGTGATCAGTCTGTCGTTGCACATAATCCGAATTGGATACCAAAGTTTACATCCATTACAGTACCGAATAAAAGTCTTACATAAATGGTCATTTAGACCAAGTTCTTACATAGGTGCCTTCATGGGCCAAACCAAAATATCAGCGGAAGCTACGGCGTAGTAGACATCATATTCTAACGATGACAACCCGAGTACATTTGAATGTACTCGCAAACTACCCCAACATGAGTATGCACTAGTTTTATTTTAGTTGACAACTTTTATTTATTTTAAACATCTCTATATCTTTATTGAAAAAGGTAAGAAGAGTTTTATAACTATTTTTGAAAGAAACCACCATCTCATTTGTTCACCAAAACTCCTCCTGTTTCTGACCATGGCTCACCATGGTCCATCTATTTCAACAACTCATACCACTCCATGTGGTATAGCTGTGTAACACCATCTCCAATTCAGTTTCTTTTAAACTTAAAAACTTTTCCAAAAACTTGCACATGGTCAAAGTAGGGCCTCCCAACTGTCCATATCCGAGGACTCGGCTATTCGAATAGTTTTACACTCTGCAGAGGTAGCACGCTTTTCCCACATCCATCCGGCAACTCATCGTGTCCGCCACGTCTCGCCATACAGGGTGTATGCGAAGTAAGCCGCCGACCATAGCCTGTCCTTTGCTCATGCTAGTATAGGATCCTCCCCATATGACACTTGCAACACACTTAACCCAGCCCTTCGGAATCTAAGTGTGAGGACTCATAGGTTTTGTCCGGCGGTTTATGGTGGAACCTTCAATCCTCCTCCTTATCTTTCATAGAGTTTGAGCGAGGACCCGGGTCAGGGGTAGACCAACACACTATCCCCTCATGCATGACGGAGTCATCTCCGTCGATGAGGTATCCAGTACTAATATGAGCAAACTATATGGCTAAGCCGTTTCCCATATGTGGTGGATGTGGTCGCACAGGGTATCGGATGGTTGACGTAAGTACAAGGACACACTGTGCATTTTTCATAAACATCACCATTTTTCCTCTTCTCCATTCCAACACCGACATCTCGGTATTTCATAATCTCACAAGTAATTTCAAAGGAGTTTTGAACAAAACATAATTGTTTTTCACATCCTATAATTTGATATAACTATCTTATATTCCTACCTAGGTGGCAAAATAATTTCCATATACTTTTGAAATGGGTTTTATAAATCTTGCCTTGAGAGTAAAACATGTTATGAAAGTAGATGCATATGTTTGTAGTGCAAGCTCAGAGAATAGCTTGCCTTGCTTGGCAAAGTGATCTTGCTCTTGTTCTTCAATTTCAGCAAACTCTCCTTCCTCGATATATCCGTCAACGTTTTCGTCTAATTAATAAACAAACAATGCAAACAATCACTAAGCTATACAAGCAATCATCTCAACACAACAATCAAGAACATCACACATAGATGCTGCACACATCAAACCATACAATTTGGTTTCAAAAATATTTGAATTAACATCATTTATTTATGTTCAACATTAAGGCAGAAACTTGTGGAATATGTTTAATTCAATAACTTGAGTTATGTTGGTCAAAAAAATACAAACTAAAATTCTATGGAAAGCTACTGATGTGTAGAAGACAACACAATTGAGTTTGGATTAATTGGAGTTACCAAACTCCCTACACATTTGTTTGAATCCAGAAGCTTAATAATCAAGTTTTAGCTACCAATTAAATTCTGTTGCTCCTAAAAATAAATCCTTTTAGGCTAACTAAACATGACTATATGTGATCTAAAAAAATTGGTCCTAAATCATTTGGGTTAACCATTTAACATATTTAAATGTTTGATTGCAGAAGGGTGTTCAAACTTCAATTTCATGCTAATCAATTAATACTGCACAAATAATTCTACCAAAATTAGGGAAGCTAATACATGGCAGTACTAAGCTAGCAAAATTGGTTTGGAATTATTTGAACTAACAGAGTATCAGAAACAAACAAGTTTAGGATTTAAACCTTCTGTAGTATTTTTAATAATACTTTTTATTTATTTAATTAAATGACATGAGACCAATTGGGTTCGTTAAACATTTTTATAAGCTTTTCAGAACCATTGAATTTGAATTATTTGGATGTATAAATCGCAAGTTATTGATTTTTGAAGTTGATATCAGTATTGAAATTTGCAGAGAATTTAAATTAAGAAAATCCACTGCTCTGGATAATGTTGAAAGTTATGACAGGTGGGGCCTACACGTCAGCGACAGAGTGTGCGGTTGGAAATTAATAAAACGCTGACGGGTGGGGTCCACACGTCAGCCTCTCTATTTTAAACGAAGGGGTACGCTGCCGTTGGATTTAGATCCAACGGTCCACGTTTGCCCACGTCGACGGCAAACGCCGGCGACCTAAAACGAGCGGCGCTGCCGCGCCGGCAACGGCGAGGTGGATGAACCTCTCACCTACGGGGCTCGGGAGGGCACGGTGAGGACGCGAATCGACGGCGGCGGCGTGGGGAAGCTTGCTGGCCGAGTTGTGCTTGCTGGGGTGGCGTGAAGCGGCGACGGCAAGGCGTCGGACTTCCACGGCCACGGCAACAAACTCCGGCGAGCTCCTGCGGTCGCGCCTGTGCACGAAAAAGAGGGAAGAAGGGCTCGGGTGAGTGCGGTGTCCAGGAGGAAGAGAGTACGGGCCAGAGGGGAGGAATGGGGAGCAAGGCGCTGCGGCCATGACCGACCTTGACGGCGGCAGTGGCTGCGGCGGTGCACGGCCTCCCGCGGTGCACAGACGAATCGAGAGGGAGGAGTGAGGGAGTGAGGTGGTGTGTGCTTCCAGAGGGGTGCGGGGGTGGTTTTATAGGGCAGGGGCCGGCGTTCGTGGATGAGGCGCACACGGCGACGTCCATGGCGCACGGGAGTGGATCAATTCCGCGGCGGTGGTGCGAGGGACGTGGACGCGCGGTGTCAAGCGGGGTCCGGACACGTTCTAGAAGGGCTCGGCCAAGTCGTGCGTGTCGAGGTGCAGCATGCGCGGTGAATTTGGGTCGGCGACGGCGAGCTTGCCACGGCGATGCGGAGTGGACAGGGGCGGCGTCGGGGCAAGGGGGCGTGCTCTGGGCTTCTCCTCTGCGAGCAGAGGTTGCAGAGGCACGGCGAGCGCGGCAGGGGGGGGGGCCTGGGCGGCTCATAAACGGCGATGCACGGCATGGCGACACGGCGGCACGTCGGGGCGAGGGAGAGAGGTAGGGGATGACGTTTTTGCAGAAAACCCCCTGCCTCCTCTCTGCTTCTTCTATTTCTGTTTCAGTCCTTCTGTTAAATCCAGTAGCACTTCTTGAATTTATTTGAGGCAGTAAATCAATTTAGAAAAATTTGCAAAAATTTGTGGGGCCTTCCCATAACATGTAGAAGCTCCACAAAATTTGGCTTTGCAAAATAAAATGTTTTGCAACATTTTCTTTCATAGTACTTTGTTTATGTTATTTTAATTTATTTCAATTTGTTTTTATTTTAGAATTTTAAAACTAGTTCAAAAATAATATTTGAGAGGGGAAAGTGGTAGGAACAAAATGGGGAGTGTTTACATTACATCTCCACTGACTTTGGTTTGAAAAATAATTGAGTTTGTCACTTTGAGATTTTTAAGTGACAACTTGTCACTTTTATTTTCTTGCTTTGATTTTGTATTTTGTTTTCTTTCTTTCTTACTAGTGTTTACTAGAGCAAACATTCACACAAACAGCAAGAACAACAACTCAAGTAACAAGAAGCAATTAACATACAATAAACAACAAAAAGTTTTTGTTGGCTCTCATTTTTGGAACATAATATTGATAATATTTTTGGGATGTTACACGGAGAGGCCACACCAGGCAGCCACGCCATAGCTGGGCGCGGCTGGGGGTGGGGCCACGCCCAAGTGTGGCGTGGCCACCTCGGTCGCCCCCCGACGCTCCCCTTTGGACTATATATTGCCCTTGACCTAAATATCGAGGGGGGTTCGGCCATATTTCGCGAAACACATCCACGCTCCGCCTCCGCGATCTCTATTCCGGGGATCAGAAGTTCCGTTATGGCACCCTGCCGGGACGGGGATTCGGAGGAGATCATCACCATCGTCATCACCACCGCCTCTCCATCAACCATCAATGATTCCCCCATCCATGTGTGAGTAGTTCCCTGTTGTAGGCTGAGGGGATGGTAGGGATTGGATGAGATTGTTCATGTAATAAGTTGCCAGATTGTTAGGGCATGGTGCCTAGTATCCATTGTTAGTGCTATTTATCATTGTTGCAACTTGTTGTGCTTAATGCTTGCCACTAGGGCCCGAGTGCCATGATCTCAGATCTGAACATGTTGTTGATGCATGAGAATAATTATGTTTTAGATCATATCTGCAAGTTGTTTTCACCTGTTATTGTCCGGAACCCGAGGCCCCGGAGTGACAGCAACCGGGATAACTGGAGGGGATGGCTTTGACTTGAGGATTACGTGTGTTCACGGAGTGTTAATGCATTGCTCCGGTACTTTATTAAAAGGAGTACCTTAATTGCCAGTAGTTTCCCTTGAGGCCCCGCTGCAAACGGGCTGGCAGGACAGTAGATGTTGTGCAAGTTTCTCATTGCGAGCACGTACGACTATATACGGAACACATGCCTATGTTTGACTAGTACTAGGATGCTTTTATAATTGTTTACCTGCAAATGCCCTGAGTTATGATTATTACATGAGCGCTCTTATCCATGCAACGCCCGTACATCCGTCCCTATGCCTACAGTACTTTTAATCCTGTTGTTTACTGAAATTACTGATGCTGTCTTTGTTACACTGTTGCTGCTATTACTTTGTTACTACTGCTGTTATATCACCGTTGCTACTGATAATCTGTGTCGAGGAAGTCTACTTTCAGGTGCAGCTGAACTGACAATTCATCTGTTAAGGCTTATATTTATTCTTTGGCTCCCCTTGTGTCGAATCAATAAATTTGGGTTTTACTTCCCTCGAAGACTGTTGCAATCCCCTATACTTGTGGGTCATCAAGACTATTTTCTGGCGCCGTTGCCGGGGAGCATAGCTTTATTTATAAGTTCATCTGGAAGTGATATCCTTTGCTGCAATCCATTTATCATGGGGAAAACTCATGACAAGAAGGTGGCTATTCTGCCATCCACTACAAGGAAAGGTACGGCTCTGAACTCCGCTGCTGCTCTTGATTCACCATCTGTTATTAATCAACTGGTTACACCGCCACACGCACCTGCTTCGCGTGTTGGCACTACTGAATCTAAAACTGTTTCTGATGAATTTGATGATGCTTCTACTGTGCTTAGTGAAACTGGTTCGTTAGGTCCTTTTCTAGATGCTACGATTGCTAGGTCTAGACTTATTGAAAATTCTGAAATGCCTAATGAAAATGTTGTCACACCTGTTGCTTCTCCTGAGTCGAGGGAATTCATCGATGATGATGACCCCGAGGAAGATTATATAGAAGTAGATGAAGCTTTTGCTGAAAAATGCAGGAATCTTGACTCTTCTGCTGATTCTGCCACTATAATGGATTTTCTGAAAAAACACACTGTTAGCTACAAATTGTCTGCTGATCCTGAGTTTGCAACATCTCCTATTCGTATAACTGATAAGGATTATGACTTTTCTGTGGATTTGGCCTTTATATCGGTGGTAGAGAAAGATCCTTTTTGTGGTGCTGAAGATGAAAGTGCTATGGAACATATGAACAAGTTATCTACTTTAAGTAGTTTGTTCTCTGATGATATTAAATTGCGCACCTATTTTGTTACCAAAATTTTTCCTTTCTCTCTGAAAGGCGATGCTAAAGCTTGGTTTGGTAATTTGTCTCCCGGTTGTATTAAAAATCCTTTAGGATTGGTTGATGTTTTCTTCCATAAATATTATCTTGCTAGTGTTCAACATGTTGCTTTGCAGAGAATTTTTAACTTCAAGCAATTGCAGGAAGAAAATATTTCTGAAACTTGGTCAAGGTTTTGTTATTTGCTTAGAGTTCGACCTGGACATGATATACCTAAAAATGAACTTCTTGATATATTTTATAATGGACTAACCGATGAATCTAGGACATTCCTGGATAGTTGTGCTGGTTGTGTTTTCAGGAAACGAACTCCAGATGAAGCTGAGGAATTAATGGCTAAGATTAGCCAAAATTATGAAGATTGGGTTATAGCTGAACCCACTCCCACACCAGAGCCTGCGCCAGTGCCTACACCAAGAAAGAGAGGTGTTATTGAACTTGATAATGAAGGAATGAGAGAAGCCAAGAGGACTCTCAAGGAGAGGGGTATTAAATCTGAAGATGTTAAAAATTTACCTCCAATAGAAGACTTATGTAAGCCGATTCCTCCACCTTCAATTGAGGTACACTCTCTACAATATTTCGATGCTGGTGATATTCCTTATGGTAAGCCTCCTGATCAATGCTTAGATGAACTTGATAATTTTATTGTTAAGCAGGAGCATTTTAATATGAGAGTAGAAAATCATCTGTTAGAAAATTCTCGTATTATTAGTAATTTGCAAGATGTTTTGGTAAGAACTGTAAATGACATTAAAGGTCTAGTTAAACATCTTAGTATGGTTCAAACTCAAATGGAGCGAATTACTAAAGTACAAAAAGACTTGCTAGCTAAAAATTCTAATAGTAATGGAAAACATGCTTTTGGAATAGCAACTAGGAGTGGAGCTTCCACTCAAGATCCTTTGTATCCTGAGGGACATCCTAAAAGAATTGAACAAGATTCTCAATTAGCTGAAAGGCCCAGCTCTCCTTCTAAGAAAAAGAAGAAGAAACATAAACCTGCTGTAGAGTCTTCTGAAACTATTAAGGAAAAAGAACCTGCTAGTGATCCTAATAGTATATCTGTGTCTGATGCTGAAACTGAAATGGTAATGAACCTGTTAATGATAATGATAGAAACAATGCTAATAATAATGAAGAGGTTGAGAGCGATTCTGATAGTGACACTGAAAATAAAAATTGCACTAAAGAGGATTTTGTAGCTAAGAAACATGGTAAAGAAAGAGAACCTTGGGTGCAAAAATCAATGCCTTTTCCTAATAAGAAACATAAATCCAAGGAAGAAGAACACTACAACAAGTTTTGTGAGTGGATGAGACCTTTGTTTTTGCAAATTCCTTTGACTGATGCTATTAAGCTGCCTCCTTATTCGAAATACATGAAGGATATTGTTTCTAACAAGAGGAAAATTCCTAATAAGGAGATTTCCACCATGCTTGCTAATTACTCTTTCAATGGTAAGGTTCCAAAGAAACTTGGAGATCCAGGTATACCAACTATTCCTTTCTCTCTTTATAAGAGACTTTATTTAGATAAATTGATACCAACTGATATATCTTTGCAAATGGCTGATAAATCTACTGCTGTTCCTGTTGGTATATGTGAAAATGTTCCTGTTCAAGTTACTACCAACTGTTTGATTTTGACTGACTTTGTTGTGTTGGATATGCCTGAAGATGATAATATGTCCATTATTCTTGGTAGACCTTTTCTTAGTACTGCAGGAGCTGTTATTGATTGCAATAAAGGGAAAGTTACTTTTAATGTCAATGACAAAGAGCATACTATTTATTTTCCCAAGAAGCAAAATGTATTATGTGGAGTTAGCTCAATTGCAAGTTATAAAACTATCAAAGTTGGAAGTATTGATTGTCCTATTTATGACCACCATGAAGGATATGAAAGTATTATGGTTGGGACAATATCTATTCAATATAAGGTAACATAATGGTATCATGTAGTTTAATTCTTTTATGTAAAATAAAATATATTTGGTGGCAAGACTTGATCAACCTTGTTGACAAATACATTTTAGTTGCATAAAATTGTTAAACCACATTCTCTCTTTCTCATCTGTTATACCTTCTGTTATATTGCTGTCTTTATAAATTTTTAGAATGTTGTTTAGTGTGGTTAAAATTTTGCTTAGCTGCTGTTTAGAAATTTAAGTGCCCAGTTTTTGCTCGAAATTGAAAGTTGTCAGAAAAATCTGAAAATTTTACGTAAATTCCTATTTTGAAAAATGCAACGTGGTAGTACCTGGGGCTGACCAGGGGGACCCACCACGCTGCCACGCCATAGCTCGGCGTGGCAGGGGTGGAGGCCGCGCCCCCTGTGGCGTGGGTCCCACCTGGGCCTCCACAAGCCCATTTCAGTTGCTGAAACTTTGCTTGTTTACTCACCGGTATGTGACTCCTTCGATTATCCAAGTAGAATTTTGTTTAGTGTTGTATTTCTAGAGTATTTTGCTGCGGTATGTTGCTGGTTAAGTGAGCTTGCATGCTTGTTCTATGCTTAGATTAATTATCCTTGATGCATGTGTAGCCCTCTTGCAAGTTTCTATAGTAGTTGCCTTGATTTTATAGTTGCAAAATCATTTTTTATGAGACTTGTTGAAAACTTTCAGAGAAGGAAGATGGATGGAGATGTGGTTGGACCAGCTATTGACCCTAATGATTTAGTTTTGGGAGAAGTGATGGAGGTTAATCGTGAAGATTCCGTGCATTCTGCATATTATCCTTGCCAAACCTTCATGGCTGCTGCAGGAATCCTACAAGATTTCAACGCACTAATTTCTAATGCAGGATTGGAGAATTTTACCATTGGGGAACCTGCCCAATTTGTTAAACTCACTATGTCTGTAGTACAGAATTTTAGATTTACCTACTCATCTGATAACCCCATGGTCCATTACAAAATTTATAATATTCCTATGGATATCTCTCTGTATGATTTTTGCACAGCTATCAAAGTGCCATATTGGGGATCATATGCGAAGATTAATGGTCAGCCTAGGCATCTTGTAGAACTTTATTCGGAGATCACCAAAAGTAGAGGTTTGTTGAAAGAAGGTGGTAAAATTCGGCTCATTTTATTCCTAGCTATTCGGTATTTCACCCATTTCATTGCCAAGTGTGTTCTAGCTAGGAAAATGCTAACAAGCTTTCTGTTTATGACTTGGCATTCATTTCTGCTGCTTTGAGAAGTGACAGGACTTATAACTTGGGTGCTTTGATTGCTCATCGCTTATCTTCTAATCGCGAAAAGGGTGGTGTTTGTGGTGGCCTCATTGCTTCTAGGCTGTTAGCTTACCATCAGTTGGTTCCGCATCCCTTTGACATAGAGTTGCCTGTTTTTAGACTTGATATTAATTCCATGATCAGGCATCATTCTGTTGCTAGCTGGGCTACTCTCGATAATTTGACTTATAATTTAGTATTTGTTACTAAATCTAGGATTGCATCTAAGACTTCCGAGCGATTGGTTTGTTTGCCTGCACCTGTTTTGTTTAACCTGGATGGCAGGGAAAATTGTGCATTCTCGGAAGAAGACTTGGATGCATACATGAGGGAGCATGGACCCCGGGCCGAGCCGGAGGAGGAGCGGCCTGAGCCGCATGATGAGGGGGCGAGCTCCTCATACCAGTTTGACTATGCAAGCGGAACCTTCCCCGCTTTACAGAGTGGTTCTACGAACACGCCAGGGACGATGCACCGTCCTGGAGCTATTATCAGCACCCATGATTGTCTCCCAATTAGGCCAAAAGCCTAAGCTTGGGGGGAGGTACGCGTATACTGACAGTTCGCTCATTTCTATATTCGCTCCATGTCAGTTCTTTGTATATCCATATTTCGCTTTCTTTTATTTGTTCTTGCTTGTGGTGTTTATTTTCTCAAAACCCAAAAATACCAAAAATATTTTCGTTGTTTCTCTATGCTTTTATTTTAGTAATTCGAGTTGTAGTTTTATTTTGTCTTTTTGATTTTCGAGTTGATATTAAAAAAACCCAAAATATTTTCCTTTTTATTTGCTTCTTCCTTGCTTTGTTTTAAAATTCGAAAACATCAAAAATATTTGTTGTTCTTCTTGGTTTTGTATAGTTCTTTTCAGATTCAACAGCCGTCTGTGACTCCACCTGGAGCTTGGTTTTCATTTTATATCATTCAAGTCATGCGAGCGAAGGGCAATAATGACGATATTCGACAACTTGATGTGGTGAGAGGCTGGTATGAACCGTATTTGTTTTCATTTTTGTACACATACCTGTCCATATGATTGCTTAGAAGTTATGGTATGGGCTATGTTACTTGATGAATGCTTGATAGCCATGTTTTCTCATGATTAATCCTAATCTCCTGAAGGTGCACCATATGTCATATAGTTATTTGCATGCATTGTTTTATTCGTAGAGTGGTATTTTAGTGTGGTATCCTCCTCTGAATGTTTTACTTGATTCAACTTGGCACATGCTTACACATGTTTATGACTCAAAACAAAAGTCAAGCCTCGACGATCTATTGTGACTCAGAGTTTCTGCATCACTTTTATGCCACTGCTAATTTTATTCTGTCGCAAGTATGATTATGACAGTTGTGCTCTCTTGTTGTCGCTTCCCCGTCTATTGCTAGCCTTCACCTGTACTAAGCGGGAATGCTGCTTGTGCATCCAAAATCCTGAAAACCAAGTTATTGCAAAGAGTCCACTATAAATTCCTATGCATGGTTTTAAACCGTTCCAAGTAAATTTCTTCGTGTGCTATCTTTAACTATTCAAAATTGTACAATCCCTTTTTGTGTCACTGCGTGTAGCTCATAAGGATGTGGTAGTAGAACTTGTCATCTTCCATGCTAAATGATTTCCAAGGACAAGTAGCTTCATCTGCTTGTCCACTTTTATTTTTGCAAAAGAGCTGGTTAGTCCACCTATCATTTAATATTAAAATAGACACTCCTCCACGGTGATTGTTGGTCGGCACCCGAGGATTCGGTTAGCCATGGTTTGTGGAAGAAAAGGTTGGGAGGAGTGTCAAAAATCTGTAAGCATGATATAATGCAAACTATATGAATTTTCGGAACCGCTCTAAAAGTTGGTTAGTTATGGAAGATGACAAGAACTCTATCGCGGATTTGTTGACACTTGCAACCACTTCTCAAAATATTATTTTTACACTCTTTATATGCCTTCGGGAACTAACAAGCTCTAGCACACGATTTAATCCCTGCTTCCCTCTGCGAAGGGCCTATCTTTTATTTTAATGTTGAGTCACCATCCTTCTTTAAAGCACTTCTTTGAGAGCATGATTGTCATTCTTAGTGAAATGTGCTTGTCCCAGAATAGGTTAGTAGTGACATAGCCTGATGCTTTTATCTTTGATAAGCTTTATTTCTAGTCTGCCTGTAAACTTCAGAGGTGCCTGGGCATTTATGTTTTGCTGCACACATTCGGGCAAGCGAGATACCACTTTGCCATACCCAATTACGAACATTGTAATCCTGCACTTAGTTATATGCCATGTTGTTTACCTTTAGTATGTTAGAATCTTTTCATGGCTGCATATTTATGAAGCTTTTATCTTATGCATATCTCCTATCATGAGCTAGTAAGTATAATCATAATTCAAGTATGTATACATCATATGAAGCAATTGTGTTCGTAAAAGTTTCTTTATCGCGTTCAGTTTGTCAACTGAATTGCTTGAGGACAAGCAATAAGCTAAGCTTGGGGGGAGTTGATACGTCCAAAACGTATCTACTTTTCCGAACACTTTTGCTGTTGTTTTACCTCTAACTTGTATGATTTGGATGCAACTAACATGGACTAACGCTGTTTTCAGCAGAATTGCCCTGGTGTCTTCTTTTTGTGCAGAAAAGTCAACTTTCGAGAAAAACTCCGAAAACAATTGCGATCGTCATATTTCACCGGAAGACCCACGGAGCCAGAAGGGGAGTCGGAGAGGCCACACCAGGCAGCCACGCCATAGTTGGGCGCGGCTGGGGGTGGGGCCGCGCCCAAGTGTGGCGTGGCCACCTCGGTCGCCCCCCGACGCTCCCCTTTGGACTATATATTGCCCTTGACCTAAATATCGAGGGGGGTTCGGCCATATTTCGCGAAACACATCCACGCCCTGCCGGGACGGGGATTTGGAAGAGATCATCACCATCGTCATCACCACCGCCTCTCCATCAACCATCAATGATCCCCCCATCCATGTGTGAGTAGTTCCCTGCTGTAGGCTGAGGGGATGGTAGGGATTGGATGAGATTGTTCATGTAATAAGTTGCCAGATTGTTAGGGCATGGTGCCTAGTATCCATTGTTAGTGCTATTTATCATTGTTGCAACTTGTTGTGATTAATGCTTGCCACTAGGGCCCGAGTGCCATGATCTCAGATCTGAACATGTTGTTGATGCATGAGAATAATTATGTTTTAGATCATATCTGCAAGTTGTTTTCACCTGTTATTGTCCGGAACCCGAGGCCCAGGAGTGACAGCAACCGGGATAACTGGAGGGGATGGCTTTGACTTGAGGATTACGTGTGTTCACGGAGTGTTAATGCATTGCTCCGGTACTTTATTAAAAGGAGTACCTTAATTGCCAGTAGTTTCCCTTGAGGCCCCGCTGCAAACGGGCTGGCAGGACAGTAGATGTTGTGCAAGTTTCTCATTGCGAGCACGTACGACTATATACGGAACACATGCCTATGTTTGACTAGTACTAGGATGCTTTTATAATTGTTTACCTGCAAATGCCTTGAGTTATGATTATTACATGAGCGCTCTTATCCATGCAACGCCCGTACATCCGTCCCTATGCCTACAGTACTTTTAATCCTACTGTTTACTGAAATTACTGCTGCTGTCTTTGTTACACTGTTGCTGCTATTACTTTGTTACTACTGCTGTTATATCACCGTTGCTACTGATAATCTGTGTCGAGGAAGTCTACTTTCAGGTGCAGCTGAACTGACAATTCATCTGTTAAGGCTTATATTTATTCTTTGGCTCCCCTTGTATCGAATCAATAAAGACTGTTGCGATCCCCTATACTTGTGGGTCATCAAGACTATTTTCTGGCGCCGTTGCCGGGCAGCATAGCTTTATTTATAAGTTCATCTGGAAGTGATATCCTTTGCTGCAATCCATTTATCATGGGGAAAACTCATGACAAGAAGGTGGCTATTCTGCCATCCACTACAAGGAAAGGTACGGCTCTGAACTCCGCTGCTGCTCTTGATTCACCATCTGTTATTAATCAACTGGTTACACCGCCACACGTACCTGCTTCGCGTGTTGGCACTACTGAATCTAAAACAGTTTCTGATGAATTTGATGATGCTTCTACTGTGCTTAGTGAAACTGGTTCGTTAGGTCCTTTTCTAGATGCTACGATTGCTAGGTCTAGACTTATTGAAAATTCTGAAATGCCTAATGAAAATGTTGTCACACCTGTTGCTTCTCCTGAGTCGAGGGAATTCATCGATGATGATGACCCCGAGGAAGATTATATAGAAGTAGATGAAGCTTTTGCTGAAAAATGCAGGAATCTTGACTCTTCTGCTGATTCTGCCACTATAATGGATTTTCTGAAAAAACACACTGTTAGCTACAAATTGTCTGCTGATCCTGAGTTTGCAACATCTCCTATTCGTATAACTGATAAGGATTATGACTTTTCTGTGGATTTGTCCTTTATATCGGTGGTAGAGAATGATCCTTTTTGTGGTGCTGAAGATGAAAGTGCTATGGAACAGATGAACAAGTTATCTACTTTAAGTAGTTTGTTCTCTGATGATATTAAATTGCGCACCTATTTTGTTACCAAAATTTTTCCTTTCTCTCTGAAAGGCGATGCTAAAGCTTGGTTTGGTAATTTGTCTCCCGGTTGTATTAAAAATCCTTTAGGATTGGTTGATGTTTTCTTCCATAAATATTATCCTGCTAGTGTTCAACATGTTGCTTTGCAGAGAATTTTTAACTTCAAGCAATTGCAGGAAGAAAATATTTCTGAAACTTGGTCAAGGTTTTGTTATTTGCTTAGAGTTCGACCTGGACATGATATACCTAAAAATGAACTTCTTGATATATTTTATAATGGACTAACCGATGAATCTAGGACATTCCTGGATAGTTGTGCTGGTTGTGTTTTCAGGAAACGAACTCCAGATGAAGCTGAGGAATTAATGGCTAAGATTAGCCAAAATTATGAAGATTGGGTTATAGCTGAACCCACTCCCACACCAGAGCCTGCGCCAGTGCCTACACCAAGAAAGGGAGGTGTTATTGAACTTGATAATGAAGGAATGAGAGAAGCCAAGAGGACTCTCAAGGAGAGGGGTATTAAATCTGAAGATGTTAAAAATTTACCTCCAATAGAAGACTTATGTAAGCCGATTCCTCCACCTTCAATTGAGGTACACTCTCTACAATATTTCGATGCTGGAGATATTCCTTATGGTAAGCCTCCTGATCAATGCTTAGATGAACTACAAGCGGAGCCTTGGTATCCACGTAGGGATCTTCTCCTCAAGAGGAGGCCTTGGTTCATCTCCACATGTGGAGGCCTTGATTCATCTCCATAGGAGGAAAGAGACACTTTGAGAAGAAGGAGCAAGGCTCTACTTTAGTTCTCAAATCTTAGTCTAACCTAGAAAGGAGGTGGGGACGAACTATTTATAGTCGCAGTACAAAATAGAGTGGACGCAGGGTAGCAGGTCTGGGAGCCGGCTGAGCCGGGCTGGGGGCCGGCTGCCTCAGCTGGGTAGCCGGCCTGGGAGCCAGCTGAGCCGGGCTGGGGGGCCGGCCAGGCAGATTTTGCCCACTTCTTTTTCGTCATCTTGACGCTTTCTCCTCCTCTTCCATGCGTACGCCTTGGACGATCTTAAGTCTTGG
Source organism: Poa pratensis (assembly GCA_947311845.1). Lineage (NCBI taxonomy): Eukaryota > Viridiplantae > Streptophyta > Magnoliopsida > Poales > Poaceae > Poa > Poa pratensis. The sequence continues at coordinate 7,988,642 of CAMZMU010000076.1, read as the reverse complement.
GCTTCCTCGGCATCTCCCTTGACGTCCGTACTGGTCGTGTGATACCTAGCATAACAAAGGGGTAGATGCTCAAGTAGTATACCATCCAAAGGAGCACGAAATGGGTTCTCGTAGAGGAAAGAGTTCACCTTTGATGTCCATGATGACTTGTGGAGTGTTGGAGTGCTTGACATGGTGATGGGCGTGACTTGGGCTACATCATGCAACCTACCAACGCATGATGCAAGACTGCCTCAAGAAGCAAATTGGGTGCAACGTCCGAGTCTATGTAGATGACATCGTCATCACCACAAGGGAGGAAAACACACTACTCGATAACTTGCGAGAGACGTTCGCAAATCTCAAACGCTTCCACATCAAGCTCAACCCGAAGAAGTGCACGTTCGGCGTGCCAGCCGGGCAACTCCTCGGGTATCTAGTCTCGGTTCGAGGAATCGAGGCAGACCCGGAGAAAATACAGGCCATCTTGAAGATGCAAAGGCCTACAAAGCTCCATGATGTGCAAAAGTTGGCGGGTCGCGTAGCAGCACTCAGTCGATTCATCAGCAAGCTGGGTGAAAAGGCACTCCCGTTCTATCGACTGATGAAGAAAGCAGACAAATTCGAGTGGACGCAAGAAGCCGAAGCAGCCTTTACGGACCTCAAGCGAGTCCTCACAAGCCCTCCAATCCTCGTCGCACCAAGGGAACGCGAGCCACTGTACCTATATGTCTCCGCAACTAACAGGGTGGTGAGCACCGTACTGGTGGTCGAACGAAGGGAGGAGGGACACACCCAAAGCATACAACGTCCAGTATATTACTTGAGTGAAGTGCTCTCCATATCAAAGCAGCGGTACCCGCACTATCAAAAGCTGGCCTACGCCGTGTTCATGTCCTCAAGGAAGCTGACGCATTACTTCTCCGAGCACCCGATCACTGTAATCAGCACCTCAGGGATCGGGGACATCCTCACAAACCCCAACGCAACTGGGCGAGTCGCAAAATGGCTCATCGAGCTAGCACCGCGAGACATCAAGTATGATTATCCGAAGGCCATCAAAGCACAAGTCTTACCTGACTTCCACACCGAGTGGATCGAAGCTCAGCTGCCAGGAGCGCCAGATGTGTCCAATTCATGGACTATGTACTTTGACGGCTCGAAGAAAAACGAAGGCGCAAGCGCGGGTGTCATCCTCATATCACCGAAAGGCGACAAGCTTCGCTATATCCTGCAGATGGGATTCGAGTTCCCATCAAATAACGAAGCCGAGTACGAGGCCCTGATCCATGGCATGAGGATGGCCAAAGCCCTCGGGTGCACTCGACTGATGATTTATGGCGACTCGAATCTTGTGGTACAGCAAACAATGAAGGCCTGCGATGCAATCGCAGATAACATGATTCTTACCGTGACCTATACAACATCATGGAGGGCAGCTTCGAAGGCTGCGAGTTGCGGCACATAGGGCGTGAAAGCAATGAAGAAGCAGATAAGTTAGCCAACATTGGCGCGGCTAAAGCACCAGTTCCACCTGGTGTCTTCTTCGAGCGCATCGAGCACAGATCCATCAAGAAGAAGCGAGCATCTCCTACATCAGCCGCACCAGCCAAGAGCAAAGCACCTAGCACAGAGGACCCGCCAGTCGAGGTACTCCTCATCGAGCCAACTTGGACTCAACCTTTCCTCGCATACATACTCCGCGGTGAGGTACCCGAAGACATAACAGAATCAAGACGTCACTCGACGATCTAAAGCATACACTGTCATCAACGGTGAACTTACAAATGCAGCATATCAGGTATGTTCCAACGTTGCATAGCATTTGAAGATGGCCAAGCCATCCTTCGTGATAATCATGCCAGCAGTCGATCACTCGTAGCCAAAGCCTTTCGCGCAGGCTTCTACTGGCCCACAGCACTCAAAGACGCGGAGGACATAGTCAAAAGGTGCATCGGCTGTCAAAAATTCGCCACAAAGCCGCACGCACCCGCATCGGCGTTGAAGACAATACCATTGGCCTGGCCCTTCGCCCAGTGGGGCTCGATATGGTTGGGCCACTCAAAAAATCCTCCCATGGAGGGCATACTCACCTTCTGGTGGCGGTCGACAAGTTCACCAAGTGGATTGAAGCAGTCCCTATCACAAGTTCGACTGCCACTACAGCAGTCAATTTCATAAAATCCATCATATACCGCTTTGGTGTGCCAAGTAGCATCATCACTGATAACGGTACAAACTTCACGGCTGAGGAATTCGATCCTTCTGCAAAGAGCAAGATATCACGCTCAATTATGCATCTGTGGCACACCCGCAATCTAATGGCCAAGTCGAAAAGGCCAATGGACTTGTGACGAGCGGAATCAAGAAACGCCTCCTGGTGCCACTCAAAAGGGCCGCGGGTGCTTGGGTCGAAGAACTCCATCTGTGCTATGGAGCTTACGCACAACACCCAACGCCTCAACACAATTTACCCCATTCTTCATGGTCTACGGAGCAGAGGCAATCCTGCCATCAGACGTAAGGTTCAATGCACCAAGAGTCGAAGCATACAACAAAGACGATGCAGATGAAGCACTCGAAGATGCAGTCGACTTGCTCGAAGAAGCACGCAACACGCGCTAGCGCGCACAGCTGTCTACCAGCAAGACCTCCGCAACTATCACAGCCGTCGACTGCGTACCAGATCCTTCGAGGTTGGCGACTTGGTACTTCGACTGAAGCAAAAGAAGGTGCATAAACTCGCTTCTCCATGGGAAGGACCCTTCATCATCACCGAGGTCATTGGTGGTGGAGCATACAGACTGAAGCACGCGAAGACAGGCGAACTCTCGCACAATCCTTGGAACGTTGCGCAGCTGCGCCGTTTCTATGCTTAGATTGCTCAGTCGCATAATGTAATAGGCAATATGTCGGATGGCTGCAGGTTTCAGACGCGCTCTTTTCCTTACCAGGGTACCTAAGGGGACTGGAAGGTTTTTAATGAGGCGGCCTGCAGCTAACATTCAAAATGGAATATAGTCAATGATTCCTCATATTTCTCCCTGTTTACTACTCTCACAAACTACTCGCACAACCTTAGCCTCACCCGAATACTCGGGGGCTGCGCTACTCAAAACGTGAGCTCTCGCTCCTTCAAACATAATACCCAGCCGCACTCGAATACTCGGGGGCTGGGTCGTAAAAATCATACATAAACAAAAAGTTGCTCAATAACATGAGTTGAAGCTTCAAACATCGTAAAAATTCACAGCCTCACTCGAGCACTCGGGGCTGTAATTCATGTTCTATATAAAGTGTTTTTCATAAACCCCACTCGATACACTCGGGGGCTGCATACATACAAGTGAACAAATATGTACTAAGTACAAGTGGCAAAATTTACACTCGGGGGCTGTCCCCTATACAGAAAAACCCTAATCTTCCGGTTCGTCCTTTGCTGGAAGAACAGGGCCCATAAGTTGAGCATGATAGCACTCAACCAACACCCTCGCATGATCGACTGTATCGTCAAGATGCGACTGGGACAAAGACGATCCAGGCACGGGTGGACGTAGCTGCATATTTGGACGCTGACTTCGGATATATGCCATCGTTGCGTTGGCTCCATCCACAAGCTTCTGGTGATAAAGTCTCGAATGGACCTGTACTCCGGAAAAGCCCGAGCAACACGTGGATTCCTTGAGGTTGCGGCCCAGTCGGAAAAAGCGTCTGGTTGATTCGACTGAAGGCCGACCTGCATAACTCAAGAAGCATAGTGCTCCGCCACACTCGATCCTGCAGAGTCGCGAGTATGCGTGCTCGGTGCTTATCCAAGCGAAAGTGCTGACGACCAGTCGTGGGTTCGTCAGTCGCATTGCTCAACTGCTCATCTACACGAGCCTGCTCCGCCTGGAAATCTGGAACAAAACCTACAACAACACAAGTTGGGTGAACAAAAAGGACAGATTGAACTCATAGATCAAGGCAGTCATGCTTACACTCGAGCTGTCTGTTCACGATCTCCATCTCGCCAAGCACATACTCCTCCCGTTGAGTGGGTAAAGCAGGCCTCGCCCTCATCCTATCCAGCTCACTGCGGGTATTCTCCAGCTCTTGCTCCAGTTTTGCGACTCGAGCCTTCATATAACGCATTACTGCGCATCGTTTGCCACCTGAGCTCGAGATCGAGTGGGGGCACGATGCCGCGACGAGCTGGATGAAGTGGCGGCTGGCTGTTTCTGTTCCAAATATCATAAAAGTTTCGTGAGAAACTCATCACAAAGCTTAGGCGGTAACAGCACACAGCCTTACAGGCAGAAGCATAACGAGGAAATTAAATTCATACAAAGGTAGCAAAAGCGCATGCATACTCGCATGGTCATAAGTTTAATTACAAGGCATAAAAGGCGCGGCTGCCCTACTTCTCAGACACCGACTCCGACCTAGCCCTACTCGCACGGCGGCGACCTCTGTTGCCCGCGTTCCATGGTGTTCATAAAAAGGTTGGCCTGGCTCGCTAACATGCTTCAAAGATATTAGCTTCCCGCCGGCCTTCCGAGGGAAGTCAGACATCGCCGCCTCGAAGTTACCCTCTATCCCATGACCTAGTATCAGCTTGAGGGTGGACTCCGAGCCGCGTACCGTGAGGGCGCGAGCAAAGTTCGTCATGGTCGAAGTTCCTGGACCAAGCACATCAGCGAAGCCGTCAGCAGTCGACGGCACCTCCTGCGTTGGGAGCACGTTCTTGTGTATGGCGCTGAGGGTGCTGGCAGACTTGGCAAGGGCATCCTTCGCCTGGGCAAATTGAGTACCAAGGTCACCTATAACCTGGTCGAGTGATAACTTATCACTGACCATGTCAGTAGGTGTTGGCACACCAATCGCCTCTGCAACAAATACCAGAAAGAGCAAATATTAGTACATAATACCCAACAGGGTACACACGAAGCATGCAAAGGGAAAGTTGCTAACCTCCCACGTCCCGAGCAAGGCCAGCCAGTCGTTCAGCAAACCCTCTCTCGCGCACGGCGGCTGTGTCCTTGGCGGCATCCAAAGTCTTCTTCGACTCAGCGCGCTGGGAGGCGATTGCTTCCTCCAGTTCCTTCACCCGGGATTCAGCATATGCCTTGTCACCTGAGTTAGATGGCCAGATGTCATTCACAATCGACAAAGCAAAGACAGAGCAAAAAGAACTTCGAATTCAGAAGTCAAACACACTTACGGCTGAGTTGCTCCATGGCAGCGCGCAGATTGTCCCTGTCCTGTTCAACCTGGACAAAAGCTTTGCCTGCTTCCACCAGGTTGAGGTAGAAGGGCTGCATGCACATGGAACGAGCATAAGTTATACACAAATAGTCCCAGGATGAGGGCTCAGCAAACGACACTTACGTGTTCAACCCAAGGTGCAGGCTTGGCAGCAGAAGTCCCAATTTCTGGAGTCGACGCACTCGCAATCTTGGCGGCCTCAATGGTAGTGGCCGTGGCTACTGTTTTCACGACCTCAGTCGCAACAGGAGAAGCTTCTGGCTGATCTGGAGTCGAAGCTCTCTCGGCTGGAGGAGTCGGAGGGCGCACAGTCTCGGCACTACGAGTGACCGAAAACATACAACATAAGCAAAAGTACTCAACAAGCGAAAACTTTAGTACAAAAAGCTCAGGAGCAAACCTGTGCTCTTCTTCCTCCTCGTGTCGAGGTCTTCAAAGTTTGGGCCTCCAAAAAGCAGCTCCCCACCTGACTTGGGAGGAGGAGCTGAGCACAATGGGCTCACATCCAGGGGAGCAGCCTTGGCAGAATGTGAGGAGATCGAGTCTTCATCATCCCTCAAATCCTCCTCCTTTGCGGGTGAGCTCATAGAGGAAGACACAACTTGGGCCGCCCGACGGCGCTTGCGAGTAGGGACCTCGCTCACATCATCAGTCGTGGCAAGCTCCTTGTCCTGTGCTTCTTCAACCCCTTCCTCTTCAACCTCTTCTGTGGGAGATGTAGTAGCCGAAGGTAGAGGCGATTCATCTCCTCCCTTCGCTTCTACCGTCACCTCTGTTTCATGAGTTGGGCCATCTTCGGGAAGAGGAGGAAGGGTTGAGGCGGTCGAGTGGCCCTGCATACAAAATACAGCAGTCGAAAGTCACAAAGATGCATAGCAGAATAACAAAAGCAGGAGATCATAAACTCGATAGATTCACTAACCTCTGGCAAAGGCTTTTCAGCCCCATAAGGAGCGATAGGGCAGTCGACGTTGCAGGGCTCGCTGGATTTTGTGCTGGTGATGGACCGCACATGTGACACCAGCTCGCTCCTAGACAGCTCCTCCTTGTTCATTCGAGTGGAGTCGAGAGGACCTTCATACTGCCACATAGGGTGAGCTCGCGCGCGGAGCGGCCACACCCGCATCTTCACAAAGGTGGCAATTAGATGCACACCAGTGACGCTGTTAAGCAGTCCTCCAATCGTCTCCAGCAGAGGGCCGCTTCCGCCATCTCTTCAGTCGAAAGCTCATGGTCCCAGGCCTTCGTCCTAGCGGCTATACCAGCAGTCGAAAATGCTGGGACCCCTTCCTGGTCGACGAGCACATAAAACCACTTTTTCCTCCACCCTTGCGCCGAGTCGACTGGCTTCAGGGCAAAGTATCGGGTGTCGCTGCGCACTTGGATCTGCAGGCCTCCAACTGGATAGGTTCGGCCGCCTCGGTTGTTGGGCCGGACCATGATGATAGACTTCCAAAGAGCCCAGCTGGGAGCAACTCCCAGGAAGCACTCGCACAATACCATAAAACAGGCAATGTGCATAATGCCGTTCGGGGTGAGATCATGGATCTGCACCCCATAGGCGAACAGCAAACCACGAACGAAGTCGTGGAGGGGAAAAGATAGACCCCTAGGCAAAAACTCCGCAAAACATACGCGCTCATTTGCGCGAGGCTCGGGGAGTACCTCTTTCGATGGCGCGCGGACGGTAAGCTGGTCCGCTGGCGGCAGCAGTCCGTCCTCGCGGAACTTCTCGAGATGAGCCGCTTTGATCGTGGACTTCATCCAGTCGCCGTCGCTTTTCTTGAGGTCGACGGCGGCCGCAGATGCGCTTGCCGCGGTTTTCTTCCCCTTCAGAGCGGCCGCGTCAGTCACGGGCGCGTCGGAGGCAGAAGCTTTCCTCTTTGGCGCCATAGCGGTGGTGGCTAAGGAGAACAGCAAAAGCTTGGGCACAAGAGCAATGGAGCAGGGGCGCAAGGAAGAAGATGGAACAGGGGCGGCGCGCAGAGCAAATGGCTAGTAAAAACAATGCCAGCGCCGTTCCCCTATTTACCACAAATCAAAGGCAATCACAGCCATTCAGATCCTAACCGTGCGCTACGCACGCAATCTCACCGTACACGTGGCAAACGCGGAGGGCAACCGTCGCCGGCCACTCCCCCACTACGCACGCAAAAAGAGGAGCCATAATCACCTCTCCGTAAAAAGTGGGCCAGAGTGGTCAAATCAAGTCCAAACTGCACCGTCGTTCGGTCAGCTCTGCACAAATGGGCCCACTTATGTGTCACGTCCCATCCATCGCAGCATCACGCACGCCACGCGTGTCAGGCAGCGCAGTCGCTAAAAAACGTCATCCCTGACGTCATCTCAAGCGCTTTGATCAGAAATACATTCGAGTCCGCTCAACGCATATTGGTCACTCGATTGCCTTGTTTGGTTCGGGTGTGAAAAGCAATGATAAGGCAAAATTGGTCACTCGACCGTTCCTTCGGCTGAGGCATATTACTCCCATCGGGAGCGTATCAAAAATTTCTTCGACTAAAGATGCTCAAGACAAAATGATTTTGAGATGATCCTCCATTACAAGTAATAAAGCACAATCTCGGGGGCTACTCCCATCTGGAGGGCTGTCGCGCACCCGATAGAATTACGACAAAAAATTTCTTCGATTAACATATGCAGGGTAAGAAGATTTTGAGATCATCCTCCATTGCAAGCAATAAAGCACAATCTCGGGGGCTACTCCCATCGGGAGCGCTGTCGCGCACCCGATAGAATAATGTCAAAGGGTCAGTCGACAAATGAATCGACTCAAGTTCATATACAAAATCATACTCGAAACATTCCCGAGTTGCGTCCGTCGCAAATACTTCGGATGTTGCACGCATAGTGCAAAGGTAAGACCCGCCGAACTTTCGAGCTGGGCTAAGGACCGTTCCAGCAACGTCAATCCTTATATTTTCCGTGTCAGCAGACATGATGAAAAATCCCGACGGACGTATTGGGTAAAATTCAAAGTTATACTGCAGATCGACTCAGTAAGACCTCAAGCGGCCTAGTCGAATCTGACCAGTTTGTTCCAGATTCGAGTCCGGGGACTCGAGTTTGATTGAAAGCTAGTAAGGTTTTACCCGAATGTGTAGTTAACTAGTCCCGATCCGTCGAGTGTACTGGGCCTACTAAGCTATTATCCCTTGATCTTCATAAGCAAAAACCACAGTCGACGAAACACTCGACATAGCCAACATGTGCTATTCATACAGGAATTCCAATTATAATATACAGAATACAAAGCATATGACGTGCACTTACGAATGAGTCCATGCCCGATTCTTCGAGTCAGACAAGTACTCGGGGGCTACTGACAAGGGTATACATCTCGGGTACCCTACCGTGAGGGTACCTGGTGCACGTGACGACTAAGGCCCAATAGCGAAGAGCCTACTCGAAGCCCAAGACAAGAGGCCCAAGAAGATGGAGTACCCTCCAAGATTAGACATAGGCATAGTCGGTTTAGACTTTCCTTACGTATAAACTAGGTCGGTTATGAACTCCCGAGACCCAGCCTATTTAAAGGCTGGGAGGGCTGCCGATCTAGGGACCAAGCCATACTCGAACCACCAAAAGCTCTAGCGAGATCGATACCTCGCCAGAGCTCCCCTGTAATCGCATAATCCACACAATCAATACCAGACAAGCAGGAAGTAGGGTCTTTACCTCCACTCGAGGGGCCTGAACCTGGGTAAATCTTTGCCTCTGCTTGTTAGCCGACGAAACTACCAGTACTACCACGTTCTCTCCCCATAATCTCAACCCTAGGTCCTTAACCATGGGATTTGATGAGTGTACCCCTCGTCAGCGGAGTCGGCCTTCCATAGCGCGGTGGAGGCTCCCAACGGAGCTGGGGCCCGAGCCGCCGAAGAAGGTGAAGTTGTGTCTCGTCCTACCGTTGCTCAGAATCTCGCCCGCCTAGCGGCCGTCTCCGGTCCTGCTGCTCAAGACGAAGCTAGGGTTGGGCGATCCGCAGGGCATACCTGTGGTCCGTTCTGAGAGAGAGGACAGCTGGGATCCCGGAGTTGTCCCAACTCGTGGCTGAACTCGAGGCCATTGAGCAGGTGATCACTCTAACTTTTCGTCTTTTCTGTTAATCGAACTTGAGCTTGACTTGGCCTATCTCCCTGCTTCAGGCCGAGAGTCAGTCCATGGGTGAGCTGGTGGACGGGATCTTCCGGGTCTTTGGTCGGGGAGTGCTCGGGTGGGCTACCAGGACTCTCATCCCACGAGACGCCTGAAAAAAGTCCTGCGCGGGTGCACTCTCTTTCCCCAGGCGTCCCCGAGAATCAAGAGCTCACCCGGCAAAGAAAACAAAGCAGAAGACAAGTCTGCACAGCCAGTGGCCCTGGACTGGCCTTAGTAGCATAGGCTTATTATGTAATCAAGAAGTTGCATAACTGAATGTAATTCAGAATTGTAATTCAGAATTTAAATTCAGATGAATGCAACCTAGCCTCAACTCCCGGGGTCATGTCCCAAATCTTCCTTTGCACTAACGCGCTGTCAAGTTTTCAGAGGAGGTCCCTTAGGTGCCAGATACCCTGACTGTCTGCACACAGTAGTACCCCTAAGAGCGCTATACCTTCTAGGCGCCTGACTCCACTGTCCACAGGTACTTGGCCAGAGGGAAACGGACCATTCGCTGGGGTGGAAGCATTACCCCCGCAAAGGCTCTCATCAAGTATCAAGCATGCGCAGGTCGATGGTATATTGACTCCGAGCGAGATGTTATGCCTAAGTGCAGGATGCTGATGCGAGGACTTAGCTGTTTTTCTGCCGTGTCCTCGATCCATCCTGTCCCTCCTGGGTATCCAACTCCTTAGCTGCTTTCCACCGTCAGTTCCTGTCCCGGGAAGGCGCTGCACACAACAAACTTTCAGTAGGAAAGAATGGACCCTATTTTCATGTCGAGATATTGTTTCATCCGGAGCAACCCGCAAGCAAAGTTGAATGTGCATTTCTGTGTTTAGGTTCGTTAAAACACAGCACTGCCCGTTCACTCCTTTCCGCGGCAGTACGACACGATCGGGTGGCAGTGCCTACTGATAGGCCACTCGCGCTCGACCCGTCAGCCACCGGCACCATGTCAGCCCCCTTCTTGGGGGTTGTTACGGATAACACACATCTCGACATAAATTGAGGCTCACGGAATTGAAACACTTATCTTTTATTTCTTGGCGATGACTTCTTACACCCTATTAAAGAACACTAGCCCCTTGGGCGTGCTTAGCGGATTCGACGTTTGGCGATTCATGTTCGTAATTAGGGGTAGAACTTGCGGAGATTCTCGATGTTCCAGGCGTTGCCTTCTGGCCTGCCTTTCTCGTCTTCCAGATAGACTGCTCCGGGTCTCAGTGTATGAGTAACCCGGTAGGGTCCTTTCCACTTGCTTGACATCTTGTTCAAGCCCTCGAGATTTTGCATCTTGCGGAGAACCAGGTCTCCAGGCTGTAATTCCCGGGATCGAACATGACGGCTGTGATACCGGCGCAGCCCTTGCTGGTATCGAGCAGACCGCAATGACGCCCGACAGCGCATTTCCTCCAGGATGTTTATGTCATCAATCCTTTGCTCAGCTTGGGCATCTTCATCATATGCGAGTACCCGGGGAGATCCGTGCCTTAGTTCTGTTGGCAGGACAGCTTCAGCTCCATAGACAAGGAAGAAAGGTGTTTCTTTGGTGGCTCGGCTTGGAGTTGTTCTGAGGGACCACAGTACGCTGGGTAGGTGATCAATCCAATTCCTCCCCTTGTTCTCCAGCTTATCAAATGGTTTGGTTTTCAGACCTCTTAGGACCTCCGCATTGGCTCGCTCCACTTGACCGTTGCATCTTGGATAGGATACTGATGCAAAGCACACCTTGATGCCCAATTCTTCACAGAAGTTGAGGAAGGCTCGACTTGTGAACTGAGTGCCATTATCCGTGATGATTCTGTTAGGTACTCCGAAGCGGTAGACAATCCCCTCGATGAACTTGATGGCGGCCTGGGCCGTCTGGCGTGGTACTGGCATTACTTCAACCCACTTCGTGAACTTGTCGACAGCCACAAAGAGGTATTCATGTCCGCCAACTGACTTTGGCAACTTGCCGATGATGTCTAGCCCCCAGACTGCAAACGGCCAGGATATTGGGATTGGTTGCAGTGCTTGAGCTGGCTGATTGATGTTCTTCGCGTAGTATTGGCAAGCTTCGCAGGTCTTGACCATTTGCTCAGCGTCGTGCAGGACTGTTGTCCAGTAGAAACCCTGGCGGAAAACCTTTCCCGCCAATGATCTTGATGCAACATGACTTGAGCACGTGCCCTCGTGGATGTCTCGTAGCAGTACTTGGCCTTGTTCTTGTGGTATGCAGCGGAGCTTGACTCCGTTGTCGCGTCGCCGGTAGAGCTCGCCGTCGATCAGGACGTAGAGCTTGGCTTGACGAGCCACCCGCTCGGCCTCGTGATCATCCTCCGGTAGAGCACGCTCCGTCATGTACTTGACAATGTCCAGGGCCCAGGGTGGGTGGGTTCTTTCCACCGGCAACACCATTTGACCAAGGAGAAGCATGGCTTCCCTTGGTCCAGGTCCTGCCGGGTCTTGTGCGCCTTCTGGGCTGGTTCCCCGGGTTGTCGAAGTAGACGGGTCACCAGCCCCCAGTGTCGATGTAGACCTTGTCTTGAGCCTCTCGGGAGACACAGAGGGTTGCCGGAGCACCTCAATGTAGATCCCGGGAGGTACTGGTTCTCGCTTGGAAGCCATCTGTGACAGCTCGTCCGCGGACGTGTTGTCATCCCTAGGGACGTACACAGCCCGGAAGCTGTCGAAGTGTCGCTGAAGCTTCCACACCTCCTCGACGTACGGTGCCATCTGTGGGCAGGCATACTCCTTGTTCACTTGTTTGATGACTAGCTGAGAGTCACCCTTGACGATGAGCTTGGTGATACCGAGGCCAACGGCCGCACGAAGTCCTGCAAGCAGGCCCTCGTACTCCGTCGTGTTGTTCGAGATATTCTCCTTGTACTGCATCTGGACGACGTACTTCAGACGATCTCCTGTGGGGGAGATCAAAACGACTCCAGCGCCTCCCTGGCCCTTGGTGTAGGAGCCGTCAAAGTTCATGGTCCAGGCGTCGGGATCTTTTTCCCGGGAAGGCTGGATTCCTCCACCGGGTCGTCAAACGCTGTCTCAGTCCACTCCGCCGTGAAATCAGCTAGCGCTTGACTCTTGATGTTGTTCGTGTGCTCGAACTTGAGGCCGAAACCTTGAAGATCCATGGCCCACCAAGAGACTCGTCCGGTGGCGATAGGGTTTTCCAGCGGACTCCTCAAGGGGTACTTGGAAACCACGGCGATAGGGTGGCTTTCGAAGTAGTGCCTCATCTTGCGAGAGGCGATGAGGATCGCCAGCAACAGCTTCTGCATCATGGGGTACCGCTCCCGAGCGTCGCGCAGCACCGAACTGATGAAGTAGACCGGGTGCTGTACCTTGCGGGTTACCGAGTCCTTGGCGGGCTCAGCTGCTTCGAGAGGGAGCGCGTCAGCCCCCAGTGATGCTTCTTCTGCGACGTCGATGGCGGCGTCCGTGGGCATGCCAGGCTCAGGGCCTTCTGGCCCTTTGTCACCTGGCTGCCTCTTCTTGCTTGGTTGCCCCGGGAGGATGTTCCCGGGACGCTTGCCGCCGACCTTGTCCGGAGGAGCGTCACGCTCTACCACAAGAACTGCGCTGATCACCTGATTGGTGGCAGCGATGTACAGTAGTTGGGGCTCCTTTTCTGTTGGTGCCACAAGGATGGGCGGCGAGGCGAGGTAGCACTTGAGGGACTGAAGAGCTTCTTCAGTCTCCGGGGTCCATTTCATGGGACCCGTCTTCTTGAGTAACTTGAAGAAGGGCAGGGCTCGTTCTCCAAGTCTTGAGATGAAGCGCCCGAGTGCGGTGATGCACCCGTTGAGGCGCTGTACGTCCTTGACTCGCCGTGGCGCCTCCATGCGCTCGATAGCCTTGATCTTGTCGGGATTGGCCTCAATCCCCCGGTGGGAGATTAAGAACCCAAGTAGCTTGCCGGACGGGACCCCAAACACGCACTTGTCGGGGTTAAGCTTGAAGTTGACCCAACGAAGGATGTTGAAGGTCTCGTGCAGATCTTGAATAAGGGAGTCCTTGTACCTGACCACGATGTCGTCGATGTACGCTTCCACGTTGCGGCCCAGCTGGGACCCAAGGCATGCTTGCATGGCGCGCTGAAAGGTTGCGCCGGCATTCCGGAGACCGAAAGGCATCCGGGTGTAGCAGTAGCAGCCCTTGGGTGTGATGAAGGCCATCTTCTCCTGATCCTCCACTGCCATCATGATCTGGTGGTACCCGGAGAAAGCATCCAGGAAGCACAGGAGATCGCACCCAGCAGTTGGATCCACGATGAGATCGATCCGGGGCAGTGGGAAAGGATCCTTGGGGCAGGCCTTGTTCAAGTCGGTGAAGTCGATGCAGAGCCGCCACTTGAGGGTCATGGGCTTTGGCACCACCACAGGGTTGGCCACCCAAGTTGGGTGCGGCACCATCCTGATGACGCCAGCTTCTTCCAGATTGTCGATCTCGGACACGATGAACTCCAGTTTTTCCTTGCTTTGCTTGCGTAGAACTTGTTTTATCGGGTGAGCGTCCTCGCTGACCGCCAGTTTGTGCTCGATCACCTCCCTTGGTACGCCGGGTAGCCCTGACGCTTCCCATGCGAAGACGTCAGAGTTTTCCCGAAGGAAGGCGACGAGCGCGCTTTCCTATTTGTCGGTGAGGCGGGCGCCGATGGTGATGGAACGACTCCCGTCACTAGTCAACGCCACTTTCTTGGTCATTTGCGGATCTTCATGAAATGACGCCTTCTTGAAGGAAGTTGATGTCGAGCCTCCGGAGTACCCTCCGTTGTGACGCCCCAAAATCGGTACTATGCAGATTTAAGCGATCCCGCCAAAATCCGCATAATAACGATCTTAGGTCGCCCACCAGACATAACGTGCACGCCGAAACATGCGCGTTATGTGGGTGGAATTGTGATAACATTACAACAGTTCACGAAAGAATCCACAACAACAACAGAAGGAGATATATATACAAGAACGACTCAAACGAGTCAGGAAACAACTGATACATTACAAATATACAAGGCACAGCGAAAGCGATATAGCGTCCAACTACGGACAAGATACAAATTGGACTAAGAGTCCTGAAGATAACCATGGCGTCCATATCCCTGCCCAGGCCGAGCCGGAGGGATACCCAAGCTAACGTCGTCAGACTTCAAACCTGTTGACTGCACAAAAGAGTACAGCCCAAAGATGGGTCAGGCACAACCGCCTGGCAAGCAATGCTCAAAAGATACCAACACAAAGACTACCAAAAGTAAGGGAAGGTGGACTGAGCGGCAGCAGCAGCACTAAACAACCTATAGAGACACTCTACAACTTCCGTCTATTGGAGAGGGATAAGAGAGCGCATCGGAACCAACTGGCTTCTAACACCAAACATAACACTTCCCAGATTCACCCCCTCAACCAAGTATGAGGAAGCAATCGAGGGAAACTCACACAGTTGTCAAATTTTAGTTACATCTTATTATGAAAGTAAGTCTAGCTTACTAGTCAAGTTAATTAGAATCATTAGGTGTAAGTTGTTTATGATCTTGTTAGCCAGCATCCGATCCAAGTTGTCCATAACCGCGGACTCGGCTTCTCGAAAAGATTTGAACCCTGCAGGGGTGCACTACTGTTAAGCCACACGCACGTTCAACCCTTAATGCCCATGAGTAACACACTTCCGTCGGTGTGTCGGCAGGATGTCGCGACAAGACGTTTTCTCTTCACTACCAACAAGTCCAGGGAGCCACCCATCTGAGTTGTTACCCGCGTCCAGAGTCCGGCCGATACCTCTATAGCGGACTCAATCGTTTGCGTCTACGCACTAGGTGGAACAGACCACAGTAGGAAAGGTCCACTTCGTGTCGCACCGCACCTATATGTCCCCCATATCATCAAACCTCTCATCATCAGTCAAGTCTCATGCACATGCATATGAGCAAATGGAAAGCCCGAACTAGTTGCAGCTCCTGGACAAGTTGGTAGATCTGGTACTAAGTCGAGGGGGTTCCCGTTGGCCCCACATGTGGATAGTGCGCTCGTACTTGGATAAGAGGACAAGAACTGAGTTCCTAGTGCGACACTTAGCAGAACAAAACACCAACGCATTGGCCTTCCACCGGGTGCCTTATCATTTAGTTATAACCCACAAACATTATCATCATATTAAGTAAGTGAACCAAACTATCATACTAAGCAGGTGATACATAAGAAAAGACAGACTTGCAACAACAGACCTAAGCATGCAACTACGACTCGCAAGGCCAACAGGTAAACAAGCAACAAGGTAATAGGATGTGGGGATAAGGCTGTATGAGGCTGCATGGTAAACATGTATATAGGATCGTGACACAAGCATCGTAACATAAGGATAGCATAGATCAACGGCAAGAATGGAAGACAATGTAATGGTAGCAAGTGAGCAAAGCTTGCCTGAAAACACGGTAGGGGTAGCAGAACTTGTCGTTGCTCACATCATCTCAACGTCTTAACCGCGAAGAAGCAACAAACACTGGAAAGCCCAAAAGATGCATCTTACAACTACGGCAAAAGATCCAGCATGTTCAGGATATGATGCATGACAGGGCAAGATGCAACTAAGCCAAATTAAGCGGAACCGAGATTCCGACAATTAATTATAGGTTCAAGTTATTTATCTAACCACAAGGTTAAATGTTGATTAACATGTGAGACATGGCATGGGTGAGCTACACAAATTAAATGGAATAGGGCAATAATTAATTAATTACCCAACACATTCCATATTATTTATTTATTTAGGTGAGCATGCAAAACTAATAAACAACAAGCTATATGATGCAAGCATGAGCATGGATGACATATTAATATTCATTGCATTTTTCTGATCAAAATAGATATAAAGTTTGTATTATTTAGAGTTATACAACAAAAGATATAATTTTAGCAAGATTTACAAAAAAAGAAGGTTAGCAGGGAGAGGTGGCCGAAACTGAGCGGCGGGAGGCTATCTGCCACGCGCCGGCGACGGACAGAGCTGGGCTGGAAAGAAGATGGGCCGGATGGGCCAGATTAAGAGACTCCAGGTTTTTCTTCAATTACCAGAATTTTGGCAATTAACAAAAGATAAGGAAAAGGAAAGAGATAGATAAAAGATATAGGCAAGAGGGAAAAGAAAATTAGGGGAGAGAGGAAAAAAGAGAGGCGAGACTTTTACAAAATAATTTACAAACTTTAATTTTGATTTGAAATAGTTTTTGTAATTAATCCCAAATATTATTTTGGTTTTATTAAAATAGAAAGAGAGGGGTAAAGATTTATTATTTGCAAAAACAAAAATAGGGTTTGCCAAAATAATATTTTTAATTCTTTAGCAAAACATGCAAGGTGATAACAAGATGCATGATGACATGATGATGCCAAAAAAAAAAAAAAACAAACAAAACTAATTGGGAAAAACTCCCGTGGCATTACATCCGTCCCCGGAGAATGCACCGACATCGGCTTCCTGTACATCTTGCGGAACGTCCGAGGTCGCCGCCACCGTCTGGTTCAACTTCTAAACGCAAAAGATGGCGTCGTCGACGTCAGCCTTGATCGTGATCACTCCCCAGGCCGCGGGGATCTTCATCATGTTGTAGGCGAAGTGCGAGATGGCCATGAACTTGGCTAGAGCCGGCCGGCCAAGTATGTCGTTGTACGGAAGCGGCGTGTCTGCAATGTCGTAGACGATGTCCTCGGTGCGGAAGTTCTCATGGTCACCAAAGGTGACAGGGAGCGTGATCTTTCCCAGCGGCCGAGTGATGCTTCCATTCACGCCTTGGAACACGCCGGTGTCTTCACTAGTACAGAACGACATATCCGATACCCCTCTATGGCAATGGCATGAGTTAGGCGACGGAGAATCACGCTTTCCGCGCGGCCGGTGCGTACAAACCTGACCTGGACCGCCTACATTGGCAACGGACCCTTTCCAATCTCCGTCACTTATTATATTGGCAACGGTTAATAAAATTGTCCGTTTCCAATATTTGCCTCTATGGTAACGGATAGAATTTTCCAACCGCTGAAAATGTTGATACGTGGAGGCTAGCGAATGGGCAAATGGGGAGGTGGGCGGAGCAGACCCGCGAGTATAAATGGCGAGAGGTACCAGCAGCGTCTCTTTGAAGCCCCAGTCCATCGCGTCCAGTTTTTCAAACTTCGCCAGATCCCCTGCGTCCAAATCCATGGCGAGAGGTACCAGCAGCGGTCGCGGCCGTGGACGAGGGCGAGGCCGTGGTAGGGGGCGCAGCAGCAATGCCATGCCTTCGGTGTCGCCCTCACCGTCCTCTGAAGACATGTCCCCAGAGCTGCGCGGCTTCGAGTTCTTGGTTATCCTGTACAAGGGCATCGAGAGCCGCCTGAGGCTTCCGAGTGCGTTCGCACAGAAGCTCCAAGGCCAGGTTGAGAAGCCATGTCTAGGCATCTCCCTTCAGGGCCAGCGGGAACCAGTTGGTCATCATCATTTCGTCGTCCCCGGCGACTGCCGCAGCTAAGGAGTAGAGCTGCAGGAAGTCCTGGGGTTTCATGGTGCCGTCGTAGCGGAGGACGTCGATCTTGATTTTCTTGGGCCAGGTGACCTGGCGGAACTCAGGGGCAAGGGCGAGGCACCCTTCAGCGATGTCGTCGTCCCAATCCTCCCGGCGATGGCGCTCGTGACGCCGTTCGATGCGGGTGCGCATATCCTCGGTTAGACGGTTGTTGAGGTCGTGGCGAAGATCTTGGTTGCGCGTGGTAGATGACCCGGCGGAGATGGCCTTGCCGCGGTTGCGGTTTAGCCGGTTCGCCATCGGTGGAGCGGTACGAGGAGGCTCCGTCTCACCTCGGCGCTCGCCACGGGCTGACCCCGCGGTTCGCGCGCCTTGTGCCCTCCAGCCTCGGGGCCGTCGACGGTGGGAGCTCTAGTAAAGTCGGGCTCAGGGCCGCCGTCGGCGAAGTCGAGGTGTGCCTCCACACGGGCTTTTGCGTAGAGGACTTGCTTTTGGAGCTTCTCCCTGGCATCATGACCCCTGCCCGCGCCGTTCCCGACGCTTTTCTCTCCAGAGCGTGGGGGCGGCTCGGCGGACAGTCCGGGAGCCGCCGGGTCGTTGGGATCGACATTCTTATAGGTGTTGGCCCTCTCCGACGCCACCTTCTCCGCAGGTGGCGCCTGCGGAGGAGCAGGCTGACGCACATCCGCAGCGCGACGCTCGGCGGAAGCCTGAGTGCGCGATGGAGACGCGGCCTTGGAGGTAGTGGCATCGATCTTCCTCTTCGGCGGCATGCTTGATGAAGAACTTGAGGTTGATGAAGAAGAAGACGAATCCAGCGCTTGCACCCCCTACCTGGCGCGCCAGATGTCGTGTCTCGGGTGACGGACACCGGTAGTAGATGATACCCCCTTTTTAGGTTCGGCACGGGCGCGAAGGAGGCTGGAAGACGCCTTACCCGGGAGCAAGGTCGCCAAGTTCTTCGTCGGTGGGAGAGAGCAAACAACACAGAAGGACACACGGAGTTACCCAGGTTCAAGCCGCCCGGAGGCTAAAAGCCCTACTCCTGCATGTCTGGATTGAGAGGTTCATCATGGTGTGGTGTACCAGGGTGTTCTGGGGTGAACCCGGCAGAGTTTCGGCCGGAGGTAGACGAAGAGCAGATCCTGCCCTGGGGAGATCACCTCTCTCTCTACCCTCCGAACCCTAGTCTAGTCTTGCCTGAGCTCTAGCTTGCTCGCTTTTTCCCCCTTCGGTGCCATGGTCCTCCTTTTATAGGCTAAGGGGATCCGACATGGGCACGCGAGAGGCATGAAGGGTTTGGGAGGGAAAACCCCTCGGCGGTCCTTGGAGGAGACGTGGCATCCTCTCCTCCAAGCATTCTCTGGAGGGCGGCGTGGTCGTCCGCCCTTGGAAAAGGTGGGACGGACAAAGCCTGTCCGCCCCACCAACTACGCTCGTAGCAACGTCACCAGGGCGCGGCCTTCATCTTGGCGCCCAAGTCTTCCACCAGCTTCCAGCGAGCTGACGATCTTATCCTCCCGGCGGTACGGATAGAGGACCCGGGGGCGCGCCTGGCCTCCTGCCGGGCGCACGGACCCACGGTATCCCGCCTTGTTCTCCGAGCGAGGGGGTGACTGTAACAGCCCGAAGTTTGAGAACCTAAAAACCGGTGTAAATTTTCCACTTTTGTGTTCATTGCATCATGGCATCATGCATCATGTTATTGTCACTAGGGAATTGTGCTAGGGAATTGTTGATGTTGCTAGGGAATTGTGGTTGTTGCTAGGGATTTGTGGAGGTTGGCACCACTTCAAACCAATTTGCCAAATTTGCTTCAACCAATTTCAAAACCACGAAGGCACTCAATCTTGCAAAATAAAATCACTTCGACATCTCCTATTTGTCAAGGAAGTTCCAAGAGCTCCAAAACAATATTTTTGCACTTGCTCCAAATTGTTAAAGGAGCAACATTTTGAATTTTAGCAAAATGCCATAAACGAACCCTATGAACAAAAGTGGTCCAAACAATTTTATTTTGAGACGCCAATTTTTGTGGTGCTTCTATACTATATGGGGAGGCTACCAGATTTTTCTCCTATTTTTATAAAATGTTTAACTGCTTCGATTAATTCAAAAACAGTGTTGTGATTTGTATCCAGTACTGGAAAAGGACCTGTTCGTGATGTTTTTAAAATTTGGCAGGGGGCTTTGCAAAACTTGCATCTCTTCTCTCTCCTCCCGCCAAAGACGCGTGCGGCCATGCCGCCGTGCTGCTCCCGCACGACGCCATGCCCAGGCCTCCCCTGCTGCCTCCCCTCTGCTTCCCCCTGCGAGAACACGAGCCCACGACGCTCTGGTCCCCCACCCCGCACTCTCTCACCTGCTCCCTGCTCTCCTCTCTCCCACCCACGGGCCGCCATGGACGCCGAGCTCCACCGCCATGGCGCCGTCGATTAAGCTCACCCCAAGCGAAACCGAGACCGCAGAAAGCTCCGCCGCCCCGTCTTCTCCCCCTCCACCAGAGGAATTGAGCCGGGGATTCCGCGTTCGCCGTTGCCGCCCCGTTTCCTCCGTCCACCGTCGCGGCGTCGCCGGACGAATTCGTCGCGGTCGCCGTCCCTCCGGCCTCCCCAAGCACACGAGCGTGTTCCTGGTGAGCACGCCCACCTTTCTCTCCCCTCTGTTCTTTCCCTCGCTCCCTGCGTCGCCGTTTCCCCGCCGGCCACCGTGCGCCGCCGTGCTCTCTCTCTGCGCTCGGATAATCCGATTGAAGGATGAATCGGATTTTCCGATTCAATCCAGTACGCGTTTGAGTTAGCTCCTTAGAGAAATTTACACCCGCTCTGAGCAATCGGAATTTCCGATTTTTGCTTAGCTCGGAATTTCCGGTTTATACCAGTACTGAAAAGTTCGAGTCCTTAGCCGAATTTTAAAAACTCCAATCGACTCGGATATTCCGATTTGAAAATAATTCGGACATTCCGATTTAACACAGTACAAAAATATTTTCTGTTCAAATTTTTTTTTCCTTCTTCTACTTTGGTTTTAATTAGTTGTTTGGTGTTGGATTTAATTTATACTCAGGACATGGGTAAAAGAAGATTTTAAAATAATTCAAATCACATATTGAATTCAGTAAATGATAAAAGTAATAACTTTTATCGGTGCATTCTAAAATTGGGGTATTATACCAATTTGCTCCGAAAAGTATGGTTTAACAATTGGCATCATCACCTGCATGTTTACCTCATTTTGAGCACAGGAAAACATTAAAAACAATGTAGAGCAATTTTCTCTATTGGTGGATAATTATTTCTCGCTCCCCATTTAAAATTGGTCGATCTTGCTAGAGAGCTTTTAATAAGTTCAATACCTTAAGTTTGTCATGTCATCATGTTTGCGCATTGCATTTGTGAACGCATGTGTGGTGATTGATTGTTCTCTTCCGATGTTTGTGTTTTCCGTTAGATCAAGCAACCGGGGTTACTCCACAATACCCCGAGGATCCGTATTACCAGCACGTTGATCAAGGCAAGCGTAATCCCCCTCTGAGCATATCTTATCCTATTTTCCGCAAATATTTTCTCCACTATAATATTGCATGCGGTTCCAAATGTCAATTTGCTTGGATTAGAGTATCCTATAGTTGCATTAAGATTCCGATGCCAATTACCTGTTTCCCCTCCTATTATCCATAGGATTGTACTGTTGGCCTGAAATAATTAACTATGCAGTGTTGATGCTTAGCCATGCTTAGTTAAAATGCTTAGCAGTCCGGTGGATGTTTCATGGTTGGAAACAGGTGATGAGATGTACAGATGATGGTGGAGAATTTGTGGTGACAGGTAATAAGATGCTTAAAGGTGGGGATGAGAGGCCACTTCGGTATGGTGGTGTTTTGTCTCACTCTCGCCGCCTAGGTGCGAGTTCTTTACCTCTTGAACCAAGAATGAGCGCGCTTCCTTTCGGTGGGGTATATGGAGCCCTCGTCGACCGACTAACTTGTGGCGGACTAGCCGAGGGTCCTCTAGTTTGGCTTTCCATTTGCGCGTGCGTTGAGGATGGTGGCCAAGACTGAGATGAGGATGGTGGTGTCAGGAAAATAAGTGGCCGGGGACAGGGTGCTGGAGGTACCCTTGTCCTACCGCCACTGATGATCCTGGGTTAGTCTCAAGCGAGGTAAAGGTTGTAACCGTTCCCACTCAGCCGGCTTTCCCCGGAAGAGAGCTACGTGTAGGCAATGAGCCGGGCGGTACCGAAGGTAAACACAGTGCACCCCTGCAGGGTTAAATCTTTTCGAAAAGCCGTGTCCACGGTTACGGACAACTTGGGAAAGGACGATAAGATCATAGAATAACTTTAACGGAATGATTAAAAACTGGGTACTAGAGGTACCATTCAAGATTGCAAGGTGAGCTTCCTCGAGGGTGATTCGGGGAGGTGCCTTTGATGAACAGGTACAGTGGTTGATGATGGTTGATGTTGAGAAAGTGATCAAGAAAAGAGTCACTTCTTACCCCTTTTGAAAATATTCTGATAGTCGATGCCTTTGAGTTATGTTTTCATAAATAAAATCAGCTTTATGCAAAACAGCCATATAACTTGAAAGCCTCATCGAGCTAAAGCTCTATATATAATCTTGCGAGTTCGTCGAACTCAACGTCGTTTGTTTTGTTTCAGAGGAGGACTTCACCGACCTCGAAGGTGGGTTCTTTGTGGACGTCGACGAGTAGTCTGGGGTTCCCAGGTGGCAGCTTGGGACATCCCGGAACAGCTGGCGCTGGATGTTTATCTGTAGGCCTCTTAGGCCATATTTGGATCTTGTTGTTTAGAACAACTTAATTTGCTTCCGCTTGTTGTAATGTTGGGTCTGTGACCTCTGGTTGTCATTTGCTATCTTTCTCTATTATAAGAGTTGAACTATAATGATTTGTGTCGTAGAGTCTGTGATGTGCCAGTTGTTCCACAAGTCTTGATCTCTCTATTATGCTTTGATAGTGTGTCTGGTGGTATCGGATAACCGGGACACAGTATCACTGTATAGCAGTCGGGTCGGGGCGCCACAAGTTGGTATCAGAGCAGTACTGCCTGTAGGAAACCCTTCTACTGGTCGATGTTGAGTCTAGTGTTTGTGAAAATATTTTTAACCTAAAAATGAGTTGTGAAAACCATCTTAGGATTCTTTTTACTCCTTATCTGGTTACCCTCTAATCTCGGAGCAATCTTATCTCGATTTGAGTTTAAAGGTTTTACTCCTCTCTGTTACTTCAAAATGATTAGAAACGGGGTGGGTTCGACCTTTAGTGTTATGTGTCAGTTGCTCCCGCTGCGTTGCAATCCCAAATCAACTCAGATGTTTCTACCGAATCTAATCTTTGATCCTTTCTTTGGGTTTTAACCCACGGACTTGAACATAAGGTCCCGGATTGTGTCAACTAGAGTGTGTTAAGTTGTGATTTCTTAACTCTCACTAGTAGCACATGATGCTGATCTTTGACCCAAGTTCTATCTTGTTGTTTTCCTTCTCGCAAGTATTATCGTCCCTAGTCTGTGTACTTGTGTAGACGCTAATGCTATTGTTCGACCATTCGGAGAAAGATACTAACCGTGTCATTGTCAAATCTCCAGAATGGCTCGAGGAGGCGTGGAGGCCGTGGTGGTCGCGGTAACCACAATGATGATGAGGATGATCTGCCGCCACCACCCTCGATGGCTGAGGTCTTGATGGCCATTGAGGAGAACCGTGGGCGCAATGAGCGCTTGCTTGAGCAGTTGGTGCAGCAGAATGCACGGAGGAACGAGTGCAACACTCTCACTGAGTTCCTGCGCTCGCAGCCACCCACCTTTGCTGATGCTAAGGAGCCACTGGAAGCTGATGATTGGCTTCGTGCTTTGGAGCGCAAGTTCTCCGCGCTGCATGTCCCAGTGGCTGAGCAAGTCAACTTTGCCACCTACCTCTTGGTTGGTGCTGCTGGCTGTTGGTGGGAAAGCCATGTGGCTTTGTTTCCAGCCAACCATGTCTTCACCTGGGCTGATTTTCGCACTGCCTTCCGTGCGGAGTACATTCCCCAGCCGATCATGGACTTGAAGAGGAGGGAGTTCCTGGATTTGCAACAGGGACGGATGGACCTCCGCACTTATGGTCGTGAGTTCAACCATCTCTCTCGTTACGCCCCAAGGGACGTGACCAATGATGCTGACAAGCAAGAGCTGTTCCGCAAGGGTCTGACTCCGCAGCTCCGCTATGAGTTGCTTGCCCTTCAGGTTCCAGACCTATCAGGAGCTGTTCAACCAGGCTTTACTCTGAGCAAGGAAGAAAGGAACTTGAGCTTCCAAGAGGCCCGCACACGGGGACCACCAGAGTTCCTCGGGTTCTGAGAGCAAGAAGCGCAGGGTGTTTGTCCCTACAGCGCCGTACCTCGTGCTCCATTCATGCCAAGAGCGCAGGATACAGGCCACCTCCTCCGCGCCCCACTACTTCGACACTTGGGGTAGGCGGAGTGGGTACCGTCCTATGCTACCTGCTCCACCTGGAGTCACTTGCTACACCTGTGGCCAGGCTGGCCACTACTCCAGGGAGTGCCCCCAGAAGGCACCTCTCGCGATAACTCCTGCACGAGCCCCTGCCACTCCAGCTGGCAAGGCTGGACCTATTGTGCGTGGTCGCCTGAACCACGTCTCTGTTGAAGAAGCTGAAGATGACCCCGGCGTTCTTATGGGTGAGTTACGAATCAACAACAATCGTGCTACAGTTTTGTTTGATTCTGGAGCATCGCATTCATTCATATCCATAGCTTTTGCAAAAGACCACAAAATACCGTTCGAGAAAATGAGCCGTCCCTTGGAGATCTCCACCCTGGCTCCAAATGGCAAACCGATGGGGTTACTCCTGAGTTCAGATTACTATCGGTTACTACTCTTTTCCTTTCGCTTTGGTAGCTCTGAGGTCAAATGGCATTGATGTCATACTGGGCATGAACTGGCTAGCCAAATACCGGCTAATCTCGACTGTGCTGCCAAGACCGTCACCGTGACCAATTCTTCGGTGACAGTGTGAAGTATTGGTCTGCACTGTCAAGACCTCCATCTCATCATACCCAACTCACCTGAGATTCTCCTTTGCTTTATGGAAGGCGAACCCCTCCTGAAATCCAGGACATACACGTGGTGTGTGACTTCCCGGATGTGTTCCCGGAAGAATTGCCTGGCATGCCTCCTGACCGAAGTGTGGAGTTTGTCATAGATCTACTTCCCGGTACTGCTCCAATTTCCAAGAAGCCCTACCGTATGCCGGTGGAAGAGTTGGCTCTGTTGAAAGAGCAAATTGATCAGCTGTTAGCAAGGAGTTCATCCAGCCTAGCAGTTCACCTTGGGGTTGTCCGGTACTCTTTGTCAAGAAGAGGGATTCTACCGTGCCTCGTCTAGTCTCTGACTATCGACCGTTGAATGCGGTGACAATCAAGAACAAGTATCCTATTCCTCGCATCAATGATCTGTTGGATCAGTTAGCTGGTGCAACGGTATTCTCCAAGATGGATCTGAGGTCAGGCTACCATCAGATAAAAATCAGAAAGGAGGATATTCCAAAGACGGCATTTGTTACTCGTTATGGCTCATATGAGTATACCGTCATGTCCTTTGGTCTCACAAATGCCCAGCTACTTTCATGAGGCTCATGAACTCCATCTTCATGGATTATCTTGACAAGTTTGTCGTCATTTACATCGATGACATCCTTATCTATTCTAAAACCGACGAAGAGCATGATGAACATCTTCGGTTGGTTCTGACACGGCTTCGTGAACACCGTCTTATGCCAAGTTCTCCAAGTGTGAGTTTTGGTTGGATAATCTTGTCTTCCTTGGTCATGTGATATCCGCAAATGGTGTGGAAGTCATTCCTGACAAGATTCAGTCCATTCTGGATTGGAAAACTCCAATGTCAGTCAAGGACATTCGAAGCTTTCTCGGATTGGCGGGTTATTACCGCCGATTCATCGAAGGTTTCTCCAAGATAGCCAAGGCCCTGACTGACCTTCTCAAGAAGGATAAAAAGTTCGTATGGTCGGCCGAAGCTGAAGAGAGCTTCAAAACACTGAAAGCCAACTCACGTCCGCTCCTGTGCTTGTCCTGCCGGACACAAGCAAGGATTTCGTCGTCTTCTGTGACGCCTCTCTACAAGGTTTGGGCTGTGTGCTAATGCAAGATGGCCATGTGGTGGCATATGCTTCTCGCCAACTTAAGCCGCATGAGCTCAACTACCCAACTCATGATCTAGAACTTGCCGCGGTGGTCTATGCTTTGAAGCAATGGAGACCATACCTGTTTGGTAACCGTTGCGAGATCTTCTCGGATCACAAGAGTCTGAAGTACCTCTTCACCCAGCCGGATTTAAATCTCAGGCAAAGGCGTTGGTTGGAGTTAATCAAGGACTATGATGTGAGTCTGAACTATCAACCCGGCAAAGCAAACGTCGTGGCTGACGCGCTAAGTCGGAAGTCCTATTGCAACAATCTGATGATTGAAAAGGCCCAACCTGCTCTTCATGAAGAGTTTGCCCGTTTGAACCTGGAAATTGTTCCCTCTGGCTACCTTGCAAATCTGGAGATCAAAGCTACTCTTGTAGACCAGATTAAGGATGCTCAGAAGCTGGATGAGGGTATTCTGAACATCAAGAAGAACATTGCTAGTGGCAAGGCCAAATGTTTCTCGGAAGATGAATCCGGGTTGTTTATTTTGGTGACCGCTTGGTAGTGCCAAAGAACCGGAATTTGAGGGAGCTCATCTCAAGAAGCTCATGAATCACCTCTCTCTATTCATCCCGGTAGTACCAAATGTACCAAGACCTTCGACCACAATTCTGGTGGACTCGTATGAAACGAGAAATCGCCAAGTATGTTGCTGAATGCGACACTTGTCGACGGGTAAAGGCTGAACATCAAAGACCTGCCGGCACTCTCGCCCTATTGCAGTTCCCGAGTGGAAATGGGATGAAATTGGTATGGACTTCATCACCGGGTTTCCCCGCTCTCAAAAGGGCAACAATGCAATTTGGGTAATCATTGATCGTCTCCAAGGTTGCTCACTTCCTACCAGTCCGTGATGATATACGGGCAAGTCAACTTGCTGACTTATACTTGGCTCGTATTGTTCCATTGCATGGGGTCCCTTTGAGGATCATATCGGACCGTGGAAGTATCTTTGTCTCCAAGTTCTGGCAGAGTTTCCAAACTTATGGGGTCCCGTCTCAACTTCAGTACCGCTACCATCCCCAAACTGATGGTCAGACCGAAAGAGTGAACCAAGTGTTGGAAGACATGCTTAGGGCATGTGTGATCTCTTTTGGTGAGGGTTGGGAAAAGTATCTCCCTTTCGCGGAGTTCTCCTACAACAATAGCTATCAAGCTAGTCTGGGCATGGCTCCATTTGAGGCTCTTTATGGAAGAAAATGCCGCACTCCTCTAAATTGGTCCGAGACCGGAGAGAGGCACTCTTTGGTCCGGATGTGATCAATGAAGCTGAGGAGAAGGTTCGAATCATAAGAGAGAATCTGAAGATTGCTCAGTCTAGGCAGAAGAGCTACTATGATAAGCACCATCAGGATTCACTATGAAATTGGTGATAAAGCTTATCTCCGTGTCTCTCCCCTTCGTGGCGTTCGCCGCTTCGGAATCAAAGGGAAATTGGCACCTCGCTATGTTGGCCCTTTCACCGTTCTGGCCAAGCGAGGAGATCTTTCTTATCAATTGGAGTTACCGGTCAAATTCCCAAATGTACATGATGTGTTTCATGTCTCCAACTTCGCCGGTGTTTCAAGGATCCTATCCATGGGGTCAATCACGAGGAGCTAGATCTCCAGGAAGACCTTACTTATCGTGAGCATCCTATCCGTGTCCTGGATGAAGCCGAAAGGAAGACCCGTAGCAAGACTACCAAGTTCCTCAAGATTCAGTGGTCGCACCACTCCGAGGAAGAAGCAACTTGGGAGAGAGAGTCTAGTCTTCGTGAGGAGTATCCCGACTTCTTTTCGCACTCTTAGAATCTCGGGACGAGATTCCTGTAAGGGGGGTAGAATTGTAACAGCCCGAAGTTTGAGAACCTAAAAACCGGTGTAAATTTTCCACTTTTGTGTTCATTGCATCATGGCATCATGCATCATGTTGTTGTCACTAGGGAATTGTGCTAGGAATTGTTGATGTTGCTAGGGAATTGTGGTTGTTGCTAGGGATTTGTGGAGGTTGGCACCACTTCAAACCAATTTGCCAAATTTGCTTCAACCAATTTCAAAACCACGAAGGCACTCAATCTTGCAAAATAAAATCACTTCGACATCTCCTATTTGTCAAGGAAGTTCCAAGAGCTCCAAAACAATATTTTTGCACTTGCTCCAAATTGTTAAAGGAGCATCATTTTGAATTTTAGCAAAATGCCATAAACGAACCCTATGAACAAAAGTGGTCCAAACAATTTTATTTTGAGACGCCAATTTTTGTGGTGCTTCTATACTATATGGGGAGGCTACCAGATTTTTCTCCTATTTTTATAAAATGTTTAACTGCTTCGATTAATTCAAAAACAGTGCTGTGATTTGTATCCAGTACTGGAAAAGGACCTGTTCGTGATGTTTTTAAAATTTGGCAGGGGGTCTTTGCAAAACTTGCATCTCTTCTCTCTCCTCCCGCCAAAGACGCGTGCAGCCATGCCGCCGTGCTGCTCCCGCACGACGCCATGCCCAGGCCCCCCCTGCTGCCTCCCCTCTGCTTCCCCCTGCAAGAACACGAGCCCACGACGCTCTGGTCCCCCACCCCGCACTGTCTCACCTGCTCCCTGCTCTCCTCTCTCCCACCCACGGGCCGCCATGGACGCCGAGCTCCACCGCCACGGCGCCGTCGATTAAGCTCACCCCAAGCGAAACCGAGACCGCAGAAAGCTCCGCCGCCCCGTCTTCTCCCCCTCCACCAGAGGAATTGAGCCGGGGATTCCGCGTTCGCCGTTGCCGCCCCGTTTCCTCCGACCACCGTCGCGGAGTCGCCGGACGAATTCGTCGCGGTCGCCGTCCCTCCGGCCTACCCAAGCACACGAGCGTGTTCCTGGTGAGCACGCCCACCTTTCTCTCCCTCTGTTCTTTCCCTCGCTCCCTGCGTCGCCGTTTCCCCGCCGGCCACCGTGCGCCGCCGTGCTCTCTCTCTGCGCTCGGATAATCCGATTGAAGGATGAATCGGATTTTCCGATTCAATCCAGTACGCGTTTGAGTTAGCTCCTTAGAGAAATTTGCACGCGCTCTGAGCAATCGGAATTTCCGATTCTTGCTTAGCTCGGAATTTCCGGTTTATACCAGTACTGAAAAGTTCGAGTCCTTAGCCGAATTTTAAAAACTCCAATCGACTCGGATATTCCGATTTGAAAATAATTCGGACATTCCGATTTAACACAGTACAAAAATATTTCCTGTTCAAATTTTTTTTTTCCTTCTTCTACTTTGGTTTTAATTATTTGTTTGGTGTTGGATTTAATTTATACTCAGGACATGGGTAAAAGAAGATTTTAAAATAATTCAAATCACATATTGAATTCAGTAAATGATAAAAGTAATAACTTTTATCGGTGCATTCTAAAATTGGGGTATTATACCAATTTGCTCCGAAAATTATGGTTTAACAAGTGGCATCATCACCTGCATGTTTACCTCATTTTGAGCACAGGAAAACATTAAAAACAATGTAGAGCAATTTTCTCTATTGGTGGATAATTATTTCTCGCTCCCCATTTAAAATTGGTCGATCTTGCTAGAGAGCTTTTAATAAGTTCAATACCTTAAGTTTGTCATGTCATCATGTTTGGGCATTGCATTTGTGAACGCATGTGTGGTGATTGATTGTTCTCTTCCGATGTTTGTGTTTTCCGTTAGATCAAGCAACCGGGGTTACTCCACAATACCCCGAGGATTCGTATTACCAGCACGTTGATCAAGGCAAGCGTAATCCCCCTCTGAGCATATCTTATCCTATTTTCCGCAAATATTTTCTCCACTATAATATTGCATGCGGTTCCAAATGTCAATTTGCTTGGATTAGAGTATCCTATAGTTGCATTAAGATTCCGATGCCAATTACCTGTTTCCCCTCCTATTATCCATAGGATTGTACTGTTGGCCTGAAATAATTAACTATGCAGTGTTGATGCTTAGCCATGCTTTGTTAAAATGCTTAGCAGTCCGGTGGATGTTTCATGGTTGGAAACAGGTGATGAGATGCACAGATGATGGTGGAGAATTTGTGGTGACTGGTAATAAGATGCTTAAAGGTGGGGATGAGAGGCCACTTCGGTATGGTGGTGTTTTGTCTCACTCTCGCCGCCTAGGTGCGAGTTCTTTACCTCTTGAACCAAGAATGAGCGCGCTTCCTTTCGGTGGGGTATATGGAGCCCTCGTCGACCGACTAACTTGTGGCGGACTAGCCGAGGGTCCTCTAGTTTGGCTTTCCATTTACGCGTGCGTTGAGGATGGTGGCCAAGACTGAGATGAGGATGGTGGTGTCAGGAAAATAAGTGGCCGTGGGACAGGGTGCTGGAGGTACCCCTTGTCCTACCGCCACTGATGATCCTGGGTTAGTCTCAAGCGAGGTAAAGGTTGTAACCGTTCCCACTCAGCCGGCTTTCCCCGGAAGAGAGCTACGTGTAGGCAATGAGCCGGGCGGTACCGAAGGTAAACACAGTGCACCCCTGCAGGGTTAAATCTTTTCGAAAAGCCGTGTCCACGGTTACAGACAACTTGGGAAAGGACGATAAGATCATAGAATAACTTTAACGGAATGATTAAAAACTGGGTACTAGAGGTACCATTTCAAGATTGCAAGGTGAGCTTCCTCGAGGGTGATTCGGGGAGGTGCCTTTGATGAACAGGTACAGTGGTTGATGATTGTTGATGTTGAGAACAGTGATCAAGAAAAGAGTCACTTCTTACCCCTTTTTGAAAATACTCTGAATAGTCGATGCCTTTGAGTTATGTTTTCATAAATAAAATCAGCTTTATGCAAAACAGCCATATAATCTTGAAAGCCTCATCGAGCTAAAGCTCTATATATAATCTTGCGAGTTCGTCGAACTCAACGTCGTTTGTTTTGTTTCAGAGGAGGACTTCACCGACCTCGAAGGTGGTTCTTTGTGGACGTCGACGAGTAGTCTGGGGTTCCCAGGTGGCAGCTTGGGACATCCCGGGACAGCTGGCGCTGGATGTTTATCTGTAGGCCTCTTAGGCCATATTTGGATCTTGTTGTTTAGAACAACTTAATTTTGCTTCCGCTTGTTGTAATGTTGGGTCTGTGACCTCTGGTTGTCATTTGCTATCTTTCTCTATTATAAGAGTTGCACTATAATGATTTGTGTCGTAGAGTCTGTGATGTGCCAGTTGTTCCACAAGTCTTGATCTCTCTATTATGCTTGATAGTGTGTCTGGTGGTATCGGATAACCGGAGACACAGTATCACTGTATAACAGTCGGGTCGGGGCGCCACAGTGACCCTGGAAGGTCGCCTGGTCCTTAGCCGCAGAGCCTTGCTGTAGAACTTGTCGGGTTTCCTTGGGGCAGATGGGCTAACCCATCTGCTGTATTTGACTCCTTGCCTTGTCCATCTTCTTGGTGGGCCCCAGTGGAGGACCCACTTTGGCAGCATCAGGGAACCCCATGTTCCACTGCTGCGACAAAATATATTCGCGGTTTGATATATGCGGGTGTGTATTTCTAAGCCGGCTGAGAAAATATTATTTCTAGATCAACAAGTAGAAAAGTTTATATTTTATCTGACAAAAACCTACATAATGCACATTAAGAAACTAGATGATACCCCGCGCGTTGCAGCGGAAATTGTATATGTCAAAATAAATATAATTATCGGACCCAATGTAGGTAAAACTCTGAAGTCGCGGATACTATCTGGCAACGGTGGATCGAGAGGCATTGTAATTCGATAATGAGAGACCATTCGAGCACATGTCACATGTTAGGCAGTACAACATCTAAATTCTAATGCTAATAAAAAGGCAGTAAAAAAACATATCACATTTATATGTTTATAGGGTGTAGAACATCAGAATGTGAAGAAATTAGTTATATGGCTAGTTTTCAAATTTATAAAATTCTAATAATCTAGTAATGTCACTTCTCATTTGGAACAAATATTAGCTGCATTTACATACAACGCCAATTGCAAGGTACTCAGCATTAGACGAAAGCAAATTACTCCATGTTCTTAATACTCAGCCAATAAGATTCATTGATTTCTCATTAAAGCCACTAAGACACACTGACTCTCCAGGAATGCAAGAATTATAGTGTATTCCGAGAGGTAATTCACAATGGATTTTTCCTATGCTTTCCTTCGAAGTTGATTTTTCCTATGTAGATGCACACTGTCCATGTTCTGCAGCAACCTTGATGCAACGAAGCAATAGCAAAATGAACTGACGCGGCAACAACTAAATTCTCACCTTAATTTGCAGAATATTAAACTCACGCGACATCTACCATGTCAAACACACCTAAAGCAACCTTAAAAAAAGTCCACGGGTGCTCACTTTGTGTATGTTTTTTTGACATATATCCCTGCTTTATACTCCATAGAGTATTACGGATTTGGGCTTAAGCAAACCCATATAGTACAGTCGGGGTACAACAGGCATACCAGAAACAATAATACAGCCTTGAGACAATTTGTGTCACAAACATACAGTCATGCATGGAAGACATCGCGTCCTAAAGAACCATCCGGATTACCACGCAGGCAAGCAGCACCTGCATACGTAATGCGACTACATTGCCGCTAACCAATAGCCAGGTCGTCGATGACTAACAGGAGCACTGGCTGCTACCAGCAATGGCGAGTTTGAGCAGGAGCGAAGACCTCCAACAGAACCAAAAGAGGTTTAGAAGGAAGAAGACAACGCCTGCACCAGGTGTCCCAAAACCCGGCGGCACCATAAGATAAATAGAATCGCACTCACCGTCCGGCAGACCATAAGAGAGGAAGGATGGACGCTTCAATATGCAGAAATAGGCTTAAGCTGTGGGGACATTTTTTTCGTGATAATTGCATGGCGCCTGATTGCTTACTTCAATGCATAATTACACCATTGCAGAGGTTGAAACGTTGGCTTCGTGATGTTGAATGGGAAGTTCAGGCGATTGAAAAAAGGTGTGGATAATAGTAGATTTAGATATATTTTTTGAGCTGAGTTGGCAGAGTTGAAAACATGTGGCAGCCTAGGATTACTCAAGGATGCTTGATGAAGTGGACACCTTTCATGTTGAGAGAAATCGTTGTAGTGGCTCATTGCTATTTAGATATAGAATATTGTTGTAGGAGATATGCCCTAGAGGCAAATAAATATTAAGTACTTATTGCAATATCTTATTAAGTTTATAATAAGTTTTTATACCATGCTATAACTGTATTAATCGGAATTGTTAATACACGTGTGATATGTAAACAAACCAGAGTCCCTAGTATATTATAAACGAAAGTTCTTCCATAACCAAACACCAATAAAACAAAATTTGTGTTGCTATTTTGGTGATTTACGAAAATTAGTTTTTCGGAGAAAAAGTTTGTCGTGTCTCGTTGCACGGACACCGGGAGTATAGGATACCCCCTTTTAGGTTCGGCACGGGGCGCGAAGGAGGCTGAGAATCGTCTTCTTGGGCGGAGTCTAGATCAAGCTCTCCTCTCCACGATCAAAGCATGCAACCAAAGGGACACAAGGAGCTACCCAGGTTCAGGCCGCCCGGAGGCTAAAAGCCCTACTCCTGCATGTCTGGATTGATGAGTTTTTCATAGTGTGGCTTACAATGGAACCTCCCGGGCAGGGTACCCGGAAGGGTTTTGGCCCGAGGTAGAAGAAGGACAGATCCTGACCCGGAGGAGATCACCTTCCTCTCTACCTTCGCAGCCCTAGTCTAGTCTTGCTCTGGTTCTAGCTTGTGTTCGTCCTTATTCGACCTCCTCCTCCTCCGTGCCTTGGTCCTCCTTTTATAGGCTAAGGGGTTGCCACAGGGTCACGTGAGGGGCGTGAGGGTCCTTCGGGGTGAAGGACCCTCCTCATCTAGTTTAGGGGGAGACGTGGCCTCTCCTCAGCCTAGCGTCTCCCTTGGGTTAGGTGGGAGCGTCCGCCTTGGGGTGGACAGGAGCTGACACCACCACGGGGCGTGCTTCCCACCCGCGCTGCCTTCGCCTTGCTTCCCAAGTCTTCCGTGGTGAGGTGGAGTGCTTATCCACAGGACGTAGGAAGTACCCGGGAGGGAGCCTGGCCTCCTGCCGGGAACTCGGGCTCTCGGGTCCTTCCTGGCCTTCTTGCTTGATTCGGGGACCCGGAAGGTCCCCAGGACCGGAGCCCTTAGTCGATGCAGGCCTTGCGTGTCTTGACGGTGAACCCGCCAGCTTGACTTGAGTCTTGGTCTTCATCTTGGGCCCACATGGGGTGGACCCACTTTGGCAGTACTAGGGGAACCCCATGTTCCACTGTTGCGACAGTAGCCCCCGGGCATGGTCCCGGTGGCTCTTGCTCCAGCTGCCGGGGCCATGGCCTAAAGATAGGTCAAAGTGGGTCCCGGGTACCTGGTCTTCTCAGCTTCGCTTCACTGATGGCCTTGAAGGTCTTGGAGTTACTCCGCTCGGGGGAATAACTGCGAGGGCCCCCTCGATTCCCACTAACGGAAGAACCGAGGAGACGCGTGGCAGAGGCACTGCCGCGGCTATAAAAGCGAGGCGCACCCCTGGCCTTTTCGGTCATCTTCTTCCTTGGTCCAACTCCAGGCCTCCCCACAAGCTGCCAGCGCCAATGGCGAGAGCGAAGAGAGGAGTTGGCGCCCTCGTACTTCTTCAGCTGCTGCGGAGAGTGGCCCCTCCACTCGTGGTCGAGCTGTTCCGCGAGGTCGTGGGATTCGCGGTCGCGGCGGCCGTGGAGGCCGCGGCACCGCTGCCCCTCTTCCTAGGAGCATGGTTCATACCAGCTTCGCGCCGTTCGAGTTCGCCGTGGATCTGAACCGCAGGCCTCGCAGCCGGCTTCTCTCTGCCGGATTCCTTCGCGATGGCGACGGAGGACATCGGACCCTCCGGCTTCTGGCTGCAGGTGGAAGGCTGCCCCAATGGCCCCTCCTGGGCCATGGCGGAGCGCACCACTGAAGGCGCCCTGCTTCTGGGTCCGGGGTGGAAGTCGTTCTCCCGTGCCCGCCGCCTGTCCAGGGGGCAGTGCTTGGTGTTCCGGTACGACGGAGATGCTACGCTCTCCGTGAAGATCTTCGGTGTCGATGGCGGACGCGTGGAGTGCTGCATGGAGAGCAGCAGCGGCAGCTCGAGCTCCTACGACGAGGATGAAGATGAGGAAAACTCATCTGACATCAAGGTCGAGGGGAGCTCGTCTTCCTGAAGGCGAGGAGCTTCGGACGGGCGCCATGGAGATCT
The DNA here is from genome assembly GCA_947311845.1 of Poa pratensis. Lineage (NCBI taxonomy): Eukaryota > Viridiplantae > Streptophyta > Magnoliopsida > Poales > Poaceae > Poa > Poa pratensis. The sequence continues at coordinate 7,953,333 of CAMZMU010000076.1, read as the reverse complement.
CGTTGACCTCCTCCTTGGCGGCCTTGACGTCGTATTTCTGGAAGTAGCGTCTTCCATTGTACGGCGGTGCTCCTTGTTCGGCGGGAGCCAACCTTTTTGTTGTAAAAAAGATCGTCCCCTTGTAGTCCTTGTAAATGAAGAAGATCTTGTTTTCCTCCTTGTCTTCGTGTCGCGTCCGTGTGAATGAGAACGAGTTTTTTGCAAAACGCGCTCCCATTACTGCAGCAGCCGTAGCGTCAAGGGGTAGGTGGAGCAGGGAGGCCTATAAAAGACCATCCAGACTCCACCCCTTCGCCACATCTTCTCGCCTTGCTCCGCTCCTCTTCTTCCTTTGCCTCCCCTCGTCCCGCAGAACAATGTCCGGCGAAGCAGAGAGGGCCTTGTCCGATGTGTCGACGGCGGAGTCCGTCTTTCGAGGAGCGGCGGAGGCACCCAGCGAAGCTGGAGCCCGAGCCACTGACGGCGAGGTTGCGTCCCGTCCTTCTGCTGCCCAGAATGTTGCTCGCCTGGCGGCCGTCTCTGGTCCTGTTGCCCAAGAAGAGGCAAGGATTAGGGCAGTAAGGAGGACGCACCTGTGGTCCATCCTGAAGGAAAGGACTGCCGGTATTCCGGAGCTGTCCTTGGTTGTGGCTGAACTCGAGGCCATTGAGCAGGTTCACTGCTTGCTCTTCTCCATGATTCCGCCTTTCTTCTTGGATGACCTTGATCTTGATCTGGACTTTTTGCAGGCCGAGAGTCAGTCCGTAGGCGAACTGGCGGACGGAATCTTCCGTCTCTTTGGCCCTGGAGCGCCCTGGTCGGCAGAAGGGGTCGAGCTCTTCGACGCGCCTGACAAGATTCTGCACGCGTGTCATCTTTTCACCCAGGCGTCCCCGGAGAGAAGAGTGCACCCGGCAGGCAATAAAACAGAAAGACAGAGCTGCACAGCCAGGAGCCCTGAGCTGGCCTTAGTAGCATAGGCTAGATATGTATCCAGGAAAAGCTTCGACTGAATGTAATCCAGAATTGTAAACTCAGAATGTAAGTTCAGATGAATGCAATCCTAGGGCTCAACTCCCGGGGTCATTTCCCAAACCTCCCTTTGCACTAACGCGCCGTCAAGTTTTCTGAGGAGATCTCTTAGGTGACAAGTGCTCTGACCGCCCGCACCAGTAGCAGCACCCCTAAGAGCACTATGCCTTCCGGGAGTCCACTCCACAGCCACGGGTACTAGGCCAGAAGGGAAATCTGACCGTTCGCCGGGGAGGACGCATTACCCCCGCAAAGGTTCTCATCAACTGTCAAGCATGCGCAGGTTGGTGGTATATTGACTCCGAGCGAGATATTATGCCTAGAATGCCAGATGCACATGCAAAGACTTAGCTGGTTTTTGCCGTGTCCTTGATCTACTCTGTCCTTCCCGGGTATCCAGCTCCTGAGCCGCTCTTCAGCATCCATTCCTGTCCCGGGAGAGGCGCTACACACAACACACTTTCAGTAGGAAAAGAATGGACCCTCCCTTACATGTCGTGAAAGTGTTTCATCCGGAGCAACCCGCAAGCAAAGTTGAATGTGCATTTCTGTGTTTAGGTTCTTTAAAACACAGCACTGCCCGTTCCACTTCTTACCGCGGCAGTACGGCACGATCAGGTGGCAGCGCCTACTGATAGGCTGCTCGCGCTCGACCTGTCAGCCACCGGCACCATGTCAGCCCCCTGCTTGGGGGTTGTTACGGATAACACACTTCACGACAACAAGAGAGGCTCACGGAATTGAAAAACTTATCTTTTATTCCTTGGCGACGATTCTTACACCCTTATACAGAACACTAGCCCCTTGGGCGTGCTTAGTTGACTCGAACTATCTGCGATTCATGTTCGTATTCAGGGGTAGAATTTCCGGAGATTCTCGATGTTCCAGGCGTTGCCCTCCGGCCTGCCTTTCTCGTCCTCCAGATAAACAGCTCCGGGTCTCAGGGTATGCGTCACCCGATAAGGTCCTTCCCACTTGGAGGACAGCTTGTTCATGTTATCAAGCTTCTGCTTCTTGCGGAGAACCAGGTCTCCGGGTTCCAGTACCCGTGAACGGATATGGCGATCATGATAGCGGCGGAGCCCTTGCTGGTATCGAGCAGATCGTAAGGAAGCTCGGCACCGCACCTCTTCCAGGAAGTTGATGTCATCAATCCTCCTCTCAGCTTGTGCGTCTTCATCATAGGCAAGTACCCGGGGGGATCCATGCCTGAGCTCTGTTGGCAAGACGGCTTCTGCTCCATAGACAAGGAAGAATGGTGTTTCTTGAGTGGCTCTGCTTGGTGTGGTTCTGAGGGACCACAAGACACTTGGTAGATGCTCAATCCAGTTCTTGCCCTTGTCTTCTAACTTGTCAAAGGCCTTGGTCTTCAAACCCTTTAGGACCTCCGCATTGGCTCGCTCCACTTGCCCATTGCACCTTGGGTAGGACACCGAGGCAAAACACACCTTGATTCCCAGCTCTTCACAGAAGTTGAGGAAGGATCGGCTTGTGAACTGAGAGCCATTGTCCGTTATGATTCTGTTGGGTACTCCGAAGCGGTACACGATCCCTTCAATGAACTTGATGGCTGCTTGAGCTGTCTGTCTTGGTACTGGCATCACTTCCACCCACTTTGTGAACTTGTCGATGGCCACGAAAAGGTATTCATGGCCCCCGACAGACTTCGGTATCTTTCCCACGATGTCCAGCCCCCAGACCGCGAACGGCCAGGAGATTGGAATTGGCTGCAGAGCTTGCGCCGGCTGATGTATGTTCTTCGCATAGTATTGGCAGGCTTCACAGGTCTTGACTAGCTGCTCCGCATCACTGAGGACTGTTGGCCAGTAGAACCCGTGACGAAAACTTTACCCGCCAGTGATCTTGATGCCACATGACTTGAACATGTGCCTTCGTGGATGTCCCGTAGCAGTACTTGGCCTTGTTCTTGAGGGATGCAGCGGAGCTTGACTCCGTTGTCCCGTCGCCGGTAGAGCTCGCCGTCGATCATGACGTAGAGCTTGGCTTGACGAGCCACCCGCTCGGCGTCGTGATCGTCCTCCGGGAGGGCGTGCTCCATGATGTACTTGACGATGTCCCGGGCCCAGGGTGGGTGGGCTCCTTCCACCGGTAGCACCATCCGACGGAAAGAAAGCATAGCTTCCTCCGCTGGAGGGGCTGCCGGGTCTTGAGCTTCTGGGCTGGCTACCCGTGTTGTCGAGGTAGAAGGGTCGCCAGCCCCCGGCGCAGATCTTGTCGCGAGCCTCTCGGGCGGGATCGAAGGTCGCCTGAGGACCTCGATGTAGATCCCGGGAGGCACTGGTTCTTGCTTGGACGCCACCTGCGATAGCTCATCCGCGGCCGTGTTTTCTCCCCGTGGGACGTACACAGCCCGGAAGTTGTCGAAGCGCCGCTGCAGCTTCCAGACCTCTTCAACGTATGGTGCCATCTGAGGGCACGCGTACTCCTTGTTCACTTGTTTGATGACTAGCTGAGAGTCACCCTTGACGACGATCTTGTTGATGCCGAGGCCGATGGCAGCACGAAGTCCTGCGAGCAGGCCCTCGTACTCCGCCGTGTTGTTGGAGATGTTCCCTTGGTAGTGCATCTGGACGACGTACTTCAGCCGGTCCCCGGTTGGTGAGGTTAGGACAACCCCAGCACCTCCTTTCCCCTTGGTGTAGGAGCCGTCGAAGTGCATGATCCAGGCGCTAGGATCTTCCTTCCCGGGGAGGCAGGTTTCCTCTTCCGGGTCGTCGAACGCCGTCTCGGTCCACTCGGCCGTGAAATCCGCCAGCGCCTGACTCTTGATGTTGTCCGTGTGCTCGAACTTGAGACCGAAACCTTGAAGCTCCATGGCCCACCATGATATGCGACCAGTGGCAAGTGGGTTCTCCAGGGGGCTTCTTAGGTTGTACTTGGACACCACCGTGATGGGATGGCTTTGGAAGTACGGCCTCATCTTGCGGGAGGCAATGAGGATTGCCAGCAGCAGCTTCTGCATCATGGGGTACCGCTCCCGGGCGTCGCGCAGCACTGCGCTGACGAAGTAGACCGGGTGCTGCACCTTGCGGGTCGCCGAGTCCTGAGAGGGCTCGGCTTCCCCCTCGACGTCTTGGGGTGGGGACGATGTAGCCCCCGGCGAAGTCTCGTCGGAGGGAGATTCTCCATTCCCGACGGGATCCGCGTCGCTTGGTGAAGTTGTAGTGACGCCAGGATCATGAGACCCCTGGTCACCCGGCAGCCTTTTCTTGCACGGTTGCCCCGGAAGAGAGTTCCCGGGTCGCTTGCCCTTGATCTTGCTTGACTTCTTCGGAGGAGCGTCACGCTCTACCACGAGCACAGCGCTGATCACCTGGTTGGTGGCAGCAATGTACAGTAGTAGGGGCTCCTTCTCTTCTGGTGCCACGAGGATTGGTGGCGAGGCGAGGTAGCGCTTGAGGGACTGCAGGGCTTCCTCGGCCTCGGAGGTCCACTCCACGGGGCCTGACTTCTTGAGCAGCCTGAAGAACGGTAAGGCCCGCTCCCCAAGCCTTGAGATGAAGCGCCCGAGTGCAGTGATGCACCCGTTGAGGCGCTGTACGTCCTTGACCCGCCGGGGCGCCTCCATGCGCTCGATTGCCTTGATTTTGTCCGGATTCGCCTCGATCCCTCGGTGAGAGACCAGGAAACCCAGCAGCTTGCCGGAGGGGACCCCGAACACGCACTTGTCGGGGTTGAGCTTGAAGTTGACCCGGCGGAGGTTCTCGAAGGTCTCGTGCAGGTCTTGGATGAGGGAGTCCTTGTACCGGGTCTTGACCACGATGTCGTCGATGTACGCTTCGACGTTGCGGCCCAGCTGCGACCCAAGGCATGCTTGCATTGCGCGCTGGAAGGTAGCGCCGGCATTTCGGAGGCCAAAAGGCATCCGGGTGTAGCAGTAGCAGCCCTTGGGAGTGATGAAGGCCGTCTTCTCTTGGTCCTCGAGTGACATCATGATCTGGTGGTACCCGGAAAAGGCATCCAGGAAACACAGCAGCTCGCACCCGGCCGTGGAATCCACGATCATGTCGATCCGCGGCAGGGGGAAAGGGTCCTTGGGACAGGCCTTATTCAGGTCTGTGAAGTCGATGCAGAGTCTCCACTTGAAGGTCATGGGTTTCGGTACCACCACGGGGTTGGCCACCCAGCTTGGGTGGGGAACCGACCGGATGACACCAGCTTCTATCAACTTGTCCACCTCGGCGATGATGAACTCCAGCTTTTCCTTGCTTTGGTTCCGGAGAACCTGCTTCACGGGGCGAGCCCCCGGATTGACCGCCAATTTGTGCTCGATCACCTCCCTTGGTACGCCGGGTAAACCTGATGCCTCCCACGCGAAGACGTCAGAGTTTTCCCGAAGGAAGGCGACGAGCGCGCTTTCCTATTTGTCGGTGAGGCGGGCGCCGATGGTGATGGAGCGAACTCCGTCGCTGGTTAGCGCCACCTTCTTGGTCAGCTGCGGATCGCCATGGAATGGCGCCTTCTTGGGTGGAGTAGATGTGGAGCCCCCGGGGTGCCCTTCGCCCCCGGGGAGAGCCCCATCATCATCCTCCTGTACACCTTGAGGATGTCCGCCGTGGTTGCCACCGTCTGGTTCAGCTGGTGAACGCAGTAGATAGCATCGTCGATGTCGGCCCTGACCTTGATCACGCCCCACGGCGCCGGAATCTTCAGCATGTTGTAGGCGAAGTGGGAGACGGCCATGAACTTGGCCAGAGCAGGTCTGCCAAGTATGCCGTTGTACGGTAGCGGAGTGTCGGCGATGTCGAAGACGATTTCCTCGGTGCGGAAGTTCTTGGAGTCGCCGAAGGTGACCGGAAGGGTGATCTTCCCGAGGGGTCGAGTAACACTTCCGTTCACGCCTTGGAACACCCCAGTGTCTTGTAGGCGAGACAGGGGGATTTGAAGGACAGCCAGGACCTTCGCCGTCAGCAGGTTGAGGCTGGAGCCTCCGTCGACCAGCATCTTGGTGACCTTGTAGTTGTGGATGACGGGCGACACGATCAGCGGCAGGGTCCCGACCCCGGCAGTGCTCGCAGGGTGGTCTTCTGGGTCGAAGGTGATGACTTGGCTGACCAGTCCAGGGGCTTGGACGGAGCAGAAGCAACCGCGTTCAGCTCCCGGACAAGTCTCTTGCAGGCGCCGTTGGAGGGAGGCAGAGAAGACCCTCCGTGGATGCACCCGACAACTCCCGTGACTTCTTGATATTGCCGCCGTTGCCTCCTTGGGGAGCCGGAGCTTCCCCGTTGCCGACGTGGGCGGCTTCCGGAGTGTTGTACCCGCGACCACCTTGACCGCCGCGTCCTCCTCCGCGGCCCCCGCGGCCACCACCTCGGTACCATCCACGGCCGCCTCCGCCTTGGCGACCCGTGGGACAGTCACGAGCGATGTGCCCGGCAGTGCCGCAGTTGTAGCAACCGTCTTGACTGACCCCATCAGCTCGGCGTTGCTCTCGGACGGCGAGGTTCTTGAGCATGCGGCAGTCCTTGAGCAAGTGGTTGCCTTCTGGATGAATGTGACACCAGGGATCACCTTCACCTTCTTCCTCGGAAGTCGGCGCGGGCTTGGTCTTCTTCGGAAGAGGCTCGGTGACGAAGATCCGCTTGTCGGGTCCAGGGTCCCTGATACGTCTCAAACGTATCTATAATTTTTGATGTTCCATGCTGTTATTATATCAATTGCTACATGTTTTGGTTACACTTTATATCATTTTTATGCATTTTCTGGGACTAACCTATTAACAAGATGCCACAGTGCCAGTTCCCTGTTTTCTGCTGTTTTTGGTTTCAGAAAATCTATTAAGGAAATATTCTCGGAATTGGACGAAACAAAAGACATCGTCAATAATATCACGAGGAGATCACGGAGTCCAAAGGGGAGTCGGAGCAGACCCACCAGGGGGCCACACCACACTAGGGCGCGGCCCAGGGTGGGCCCGCGCCCCCTATGGCGTGGTGGCCCCCCTCGGCCACCGACGCCGCCTCTTCGCCTATATATTCTCCGCGACGCGAAAACCCTATTACGGTCGATCATATTCCACGAAAAGTTCCGTCGCGGCCGTCATCGTCAATCTCAGATCGGAGGAGTTCTGAAGCTCTTCCCGGCACCCTGCCGGAGGGGAGATCATCACCGGAGGGCTCTACATCACCATGCCTGCCTCCGGAGTGATGCGTGAGTAGTCCACCCCTGGACTACGGGTCCATAGCAGTAGCTAGATGGTTGTCTCTCTACCTTGTGCCTCCATGTTTAGATCTTGTGAGCTGCCTAACATGATCAAGATCATCTTATTGTAATGCTAGATGTTGTGTTTGCTGGGATCCGATGAATATTGATACCATGTTTATTCAAGTTGTTTATCTATGTGCTCTTGATCTTGCATGCTCTCCGTTGCTAGTAGATGCTTTGGCCAAGTAGATGCTTGTGACTCCAAGAGGGGGTATTTATGCTCGATAGTGGGTTCAGTCTCTAGATATCTGGATCAGTGACAGAAAGGTCTAAGATGGTAGATGTGCTGTTGCTACTAGGGATAAAACATTGGTGCAGTGTCCAAGGGCACTTGTATTGATTACATTACACACTTTACTTCATGCAATAATCTGTTGTTAGCAACTTAATACTGAACAGGATGCGGATGCTGCCTTGAAGGTGGATTATTTAGGCATAGATGCGGTTGGAATAACGGTCTATGTACTTTGTTGTAATGCCCAACTAGATTTCATAGTAGACATCTTGGCATGTATTGCATTGTTATGCCCTCTCTATTTGTCAATTGCCCAGCTGTAATTTGTTTACCCAACATGCTAGTTATCTGTTCTGAGAGAGACACCACTAGTGAACTGTGGACCCTGGTCCAATTTCCTCATACTGTTTACACAACCTGCTGCAATCATCTGTTTCCTGTTACTTGCTGTTTTTCCTGCTGTTTTCCACACCATACGTTTAACTCTTTGTTTCTGCAAGACCGGAGAGATTGACAACCTCTCTGTTTCGTGTTGGGCAAAGTTCTGGTTTGTGTCTGTGCAGATTCCACGTTGGTGCAAGCTCCCTAGCGCCAGGGGGAGTCAACATCAACAACCTTCCGATAGATCGTCAAGTCCTACTGGATTGATAACCTTGGGTAGATTTCTCAAGGGAAAACTTCTGCTGTCTACATCATAACCTTCCTCTTGGGGTTCACCAACACGTAGCCATCAAGCTGTTTTCTGGCGCCGTTGCCGGGGACTTGGAGGCTATTGGAAAGGGGAGTCTCTCAGTTCCAATCTCTTTACTTTGTTTTTGTCTTGTTTTAGTTTTGTTTTGCTTGCTGTTAAAAATCAAAAACCCAAAAAAATTAAATTCCTGCATCTAGTTTTTAATTTCGAGTTGCCCTGTTGCTTGTTTTAGTCTTGCTAAAATGAGTAATCCTGAAAATACTAAGTTGTGTGACTTTACTAGCACAAACAACAATGATTTTATCTGTACACCCATTGCTCCACCTGCTTCTAAAGCAGAATTTTATGAGATTAAGCCTGCACTGTTAAATCTGGTTATGAAAGAGCAATTTTCTGGTGTTAGTACTGATGATGCTGCTGCCCACTTAAACAACTTTGTTGAACTTTGTGATATGCAAAAGTATAAGGAGGTAGAGAGTGATATTATTAAGCTGAAATTGTTTCCTTTCTCCTTAAGAGGAAGAGCTAAAGATTGGTTGCTATCTTTGCCTAGAAATAGTATTGATTCCTGGACTAAATGCAAAGATGCTTTCATTGGAAAATATTATCCTCCTGCTAAAATTATCTCCTTGAGAAGTGGTATTATGAACTTTAGGCAACTTGATAATGAGCATGTTGCCCAAGCTTGGGAAAGAATGAAGTCTTTGGTTAAAAATTGCCCACTCATGGACTGACTACTTGGATGATCATCCAAACCTTTTATGCAGGACTAAATTTTTCCTCAAGGAATTTATTGGACTCGGCTGCTGGAGGGACCTTTATGTCCATCACTTGGGTGCTGCTACAAAGCTTCTTGATGATATGATGGTAAATTATTCTGAATGGCACACTGAAAGGGCTCCAACTGGTAAGAAGGTAAATTCTGTTGAGGAAATTTCCTCCTTGAGTGATAAAGTTGATGCTATTATGACTATGCTTTCGAATGGACATGGTGTTGTGGATCCAAATAATATTCCTCTTGCTTCTTTGGTTGCTCATGATGAGAAAAATGTTGATGTAAACTTCATTAAAAATAACAACTTCAACAACAATGCCTATAGGAATAATTTTGGTAGCAACAATTATAGGCCATATCCTTCTAATGGTAGCAACTCTTATGGAAGTCCTAATGGCAAGTTTGGCATGGTTAGTGAAGAAAGAATGATAGAGGTTGAGAAAGCAACTAAGGATTTTATGCAAAAGCAATTTGAGCAAAATAAGATATTCACTAGAATGATGGAGGAACAATCTAGTATGCTAAGGAATATAAGTCACCAAATTGAAAATCTAAATAATGAAATCTCAGGTTTGCAAACTAGGATTTCTAATACTGAGACTTATGTTTCGAATTTGTCAGATTCTCAAACCTCCTTGATAAATAAAATGGCAGCTAAACCCGAAGCTATTAAAGAAAATACTAGTACAACAGCTGCTGTTAGAGTTTGCACTATTTTTACTAATGAAACAAATGTAGCCTCTAGTGCTAATGCGCCCCCTACTGTTAGTGAAAAGATAATAAGTGTTGGAAATGTCTCTACTACCTCTACAAAAAGTTTAAATTGCCTGATAGCACTACTTTTGTTCCTAGTAAAAGTGCTGAAATTTTTAGAGGTGTTGGTGATAATTGCTCCATTGTTTTTGATGACAACAACTTCAATTTCGAAAATTGTAACATAACTGAAGTCATCATGTTCTTGCAAAAGCTAGCTAAGAGTCCTAATGCTAGTAAAATAAATATGGCTTTTACTGAACATATTATCAAAGCTCTCATGCATGCTAGGGAAGAAAAATTAAAACTTGAAGCTTCTATCCCTAGGAAGTTAGATGATAATTGGGAACCTGTTATTAAAATGAAACTGAGTGAGTTTGAATGCAATGCTTTGTGTGACCTTGGTTCTTGTATTTCGGTTATGCCTAAAAATTTATATGATATTCTCAAGCTTGCACCTTTGGAAAAATGTCATTTGGATGTTCACTTTGCTGATTCTATGAAGAAACCTTTAGGAAAAGTTGATGATGTTTTGATAATGGTTAATAACAATCTTGTCCCTGTTGATTTTGTGGTTTTGGATATTGAATGCAATCCTTCTTGTCCTATTGTTTTGGGAAGACCTTTTCTGAGAACTGTTGGTGCTGTTATTGATATGAGAGAGGGGAATATAAAATTTCAATTCCCACTCAAGAAAGGTATGGAACACTTCCCTAGGAAGAAGATGAAATACTCACATGATACTAGTGTCAAGACAAATTATGGTTTTGGATTTTCTGGTCTTGACAATACTTGATGCATCTCTTCATGCCTAGCTCAAAGGCATTAAAGAAAAGCACTTCTGGGAGATAACCCATGTTTTTATTTGCTGTTTTATTTTTGTTTTCTTGAGTCAAGGATGCTTGTTTACCTCTGTAGCAACTCCTTTGTATCTTTTATTTGCTGTTTTGTTGTGCCAAGGAGAGTTACTAATGCAAAGTTGGTATTTATTTTCGGGACTGCATTGGAACAGATTGCTGTTCGTCACCGTTTAATTCAGTAGAAAATCAGAAAAAATCGAAAAATGCTGAAACTTTTTGTGCATGTTCCTGATGATGTTACGCAACTTTCATTATTTCAAAAGTTTTCATCTGAGCATCGTAAGTGCCTCGAAAAAATTCGTCATTACAGACTGTTCTGGTTTGACAGATTCTGTCTTTTATTTTGCATTCTCTCTTTTACAAGTTTTTAAGTGGTTTCTTTTCGTGTAAAAGTGCCCACTTGAGCCTAGTAACAGTGGCTAATGTTTAAAATAGTTGGCTTGTGAGTTTTGTCTTTGCTAGAACTTTGAAGTATTATCTTTTAGTGCACTAACCTGCTAATGAGAAAAGCTGTTAAGTTTTGGTGTGAAGGAAGTTTTCAAGTGTTGATAGAGGAGAATGATATTACATGATCAAGAAGAGTGAAGAGCTTAAGCTTGGGGAGGCTTACCTCCCCAGCATATTTCAAGAAGACTCAAGCATCTAAGCTTGGGGATGCCCAAGGCATCCCCTTCTTCATCTACAAATTATCAGGTCATCTCTAATGGTGCTATATTTTTATTGCTTCATGCTAGTGTACTCTTCCTTGGAGCGTCAGTGTGTTTTTGTTTTCAGTTTGTTTTGTTTTGTTTGCTGTGCTATACTTGTTGGATCCTAGTATTCATGTTTGGGAGAGAGACACGCTCCACTTTTTCATTAGAATACTCTTGTGCTTCACTTATACTTGTTGAGTATTCCTGTCTAGTTGCTGTTATTGCTGTTAGCTCTCAGTTTTTCATGTATCTCTTGTTAGAGCTTTCAGTTTCTTTTGAAGAAAGTACTCTCTTGCTTCACTTATATCTGTTTGGAGAGTTGTCAAATAAGTTGATTGGTGTTTGGTTGGACCAGAAAAATGCTATGCATGTGGTAGTGGTATAAAATGCTTACATGAATCTTTTTAGATCGTTGTCTTGAGTAATTTGATGCTTGCCAATTGTTTTGAGCTGTCAAGTAATTAATGTTTAAGCTTGTGCATCATGTAAGTAATGGCTATTAATGAAGAACTACTATAAGGATTTTCTGCTATAATAATCTGTTGCATAATTGGAAGTCCATAGTAGTCTAGATAATTTTTGGATGAAGGCTATGTGTTAACAAGGAAGACAGTGGGAGTCTATGGTTCGTCAAACCTTGTGTTTTATGTACACTCTTGCTATTCCAGTTGATAATGATGTTTGCTTATAATAACCTTGCTAGCCTAAACTCTGTACTAAGAGGGAATGCTTCTTGTACATCCAAAACCTTGAGCCAAATCCATGCCACCTGTGTCCACCATACCTACCTATTATGTGGTGTTTTCACCATTCCAAGTAAATTTCTTCATGTGCTATCTACTAACTACTCAAAACAATTATCCTTTTTGTGTCACTACTTGAAAAGCTCATAAGGACGTAGTAGTGAGATTTGTCATCTTCCATGCTAATTAATTTACAAGGATTGGCAGCTTCATCTGCTTCTCCACCTTTTATTTTGCATTAAAGAGCTGGTTAGTCCACCCTATAAATAAATAAATAGACACTCCTCCATGGTGAATGTTGGTGGGCACCCGAGGATTCGGTTAGCCATGGTTTGTGGAAAGTAAATGGTTGGGAGGAGTGTCACCAATAAGTGCTTGTTACAAGTGCAGTCCTAAAAACTCTCGGAACCGCTCTAAAAGTTAGTTAGCCATGGAAGATGACAAGTACCTGCTATTTGATTTGTTGACACCTGTATACACCATTACCTTACAAAACAATATTTTATGCTCTCTATATGCCTTCGGGAACTACAGCTCTAGCACATGATGTTAATCCCTGCTTCCCTCTGCGAAGGGCCATTCTTTTACTTTTATGTTGAGTCAGTTTTCCCACTTCTTTCTGTCTACTTAAGCAAACATCATTGTCAACTCCAGTATAACAGTTTTTACATAACTTTGTGTTTGGTTGATCATATTCTTTGCATTGACATTATCTATATGATATACATGTTGAAAGTTGAAGCAAATGCTGAAGCTATTATCTTCCTTTGTGTTGATACAAACACTTTCATGTTGAGAATTATTGCTGCTGTGAGCTAACTATTATGTTAGACTATTATATCTCTAAATGTTTATAGTATTATTCATGAAAGTTTGCACTTGTGTGATCACTTATGTTTACTCTTTATTTACTTGCTTGCAAACTATAGACCATTGGCTTGGATCACTTCATTCAGATCATGTGCATTACATTGTTATTTGATCAAAGATTGTGTTGGTAGCATGTCACTTCAAAAATTATCTGTTTTTATCGTTTACCTACTCGAGGACGAGCAGGAACTAAGCTTGGGGATGCTTGATACGTCTCAAACGTATCTATAATTTTTGATGTTCCATGCTGATATTATATCAATTGCTACATGTTTTGGTTACACTTCATATCATTTTTATGCATTTTTGGGACTAACCTATTAACAAGATGCCACAGTGCCAGTTCCCTGTTTTCTGCTGTTTTTGGTTTCAGAAAATCTATTAAGGAAATATTCTCGGAATTGGACGAAACAAAAGACATCGTCAATAATATCACGAGGAGATCACGGAGTCCAAAGGGGAGTCGGAGCAGACCCACCAGGGGGCCACGCCACACTAGGGCGCGGCCTGATGACCCACAAGTATAGGGGATCGCAACAGTCTTCGAGGGAAGTAAAACCCAATTTATTGATTCGACACAAGGGGAGCCAAAGAATACTTGAGAGCCTTAACAGCGGAGTTGTCAATTCAGCTGCACCTGTGAATAGTCTTGCTCGACACAGATTATCTGTAGCAACAGTTTTATAGCAGTAGTAGCGGTGAAATAACAGCAGCAGTAAATAGAGACAGCAGTAGTGATTGCAGTAAACAGTAGGATTAAAACACTGTAGGCATAGGGATGGATGTACGGGCGCTGCATGGATAAGATAGCTCATATAATAATCAAGACATAGGCATTGCAGATAATAATGATAAAGCATCCAAGTACTAAGTAAACGTAGGCATGTGTTCCGTATATAGTCGTACGTGCTCGCAATGAGAAACTTGTACAACATCTTCTGTCCTACCAGCCGGTGGCAGCCGGGCCTCAAGGAATCTACTGGTAATTAAGGTACTCCTTTTAATAAAGTACCGGAGCAAAGCATTAACACGCAGTGAACACATGTGATCCTCACATCGCAGCCATTCCCCTCGGCTGTCCCAATTATTGTCACTTTGGGACCAAGGGTTCCGGACAACAATATGTGTATACAACTTGCAGGTATGATCAATAAACCGTGCATATCATTATGAAACAATAACATGTTCAGATCTGAAATCATGGCACTCGGGCCCTAGTGACAAGCATTAAGCTCAACAAGTTGCAACAACATAAATAAGTACTAACAACGGATACTGGGCACCATGCCCTAATGATCTTATAGCTTATTGCATGAACAATCTCATCCAATCCCTACCATCCCCCTCAGCCTACAGCAAGGAATTACTCACACATGGATGGGGGAAACATGGATGGTCGATGGAGAAGCGTCGGTGATGATGATGGCGATGATCTCCTCCAATTCCCCGTCCCGGCGGAGTGCCAGAACGGAGTTTCTGGTCCCCGAAATAGGTTTCGCGATGGTGGCGGCGTATGGTGATGTTTTTGGATGAAGTGGACGACCCCACGACGTTTTTAGGTCAGAAGGGTTAAGTAGTCGAAAGGGGGACTCGGGGAGGTGCCCGAGGCGCCCTCCTCATAGGCTGGCGCGGCAGGCCCCTTGGCCGCGCCACCATGTGGTTTGGGCCACTCGTGGCCCATCTCCGCCTCCCCTTCTGGCTCCGTGAGTCTTCTGGTAAAATAGGAGGTTTGCGATCTTTTCTGGTGTTTTTCCCGAAAGTTGACTTTCTGCACAAAAACAAGACACCAGGGCAATTCTGCTGAAAACAGCGTTAGTCCGCATTAGTTGTATTCAAAACACACAAGTTAGAGGTAAAACAATAGCAAAAGTGTTCAGCAAAGTAGATACGTTTTGGACGTATCAACTCCCCCCAAGCTTAGCTTATTGCTTGTCCTCAAGCAATTCAGTTAACAACTGAGTGCGATAAAAGACTTTCACGAACACATTTGCTTCATATGATGCATATATTCTCACTATATGTACAAATGCTTAAGCAATTCAAGATGAGGCAAATGCAAATAATGTCACTCAATAGGCATGTAAACTATGAAAAGATACCAACATACTAATAGCAACAAACATGAAACATATTAATTCACAAGATTGTAATGCTCATAATAGGATATGACAAGATGGTATCTCGCTTGCCCGTTTTTGTACAGCAAAACATAAATGCCCAGGCACCTCTGAAGTTCATGGGAAGACTAGAATCAAAGATATCAAAGATAAAGCATCAAAGTTATATCATAGTTAACCACATTCTGGGACAAGCACATTACACTAAGAATGACAACTATGCTCTCGAGAAAGTGCTCAAATAAAGGATGGTGACTCAACATGAAAGTAAAAGATTGGCCCTTCGCAGAGGGAAGCAGAGATTATCATGTGCTAGAGCTTTTCATTTTTAAAACAGAAGCAAAATTGTTTTGGGAAGTGTTTGTTGTTGTCAACGAATGGTAGTGGGTACTCTAACCCCCTTGTCAACCAGACTTTCAAGAGCGGCTCCCATGAAGGACGTTATTTCTACCAGCAAGGTAGATCATCTCTTCTCTTTTGTTTACACATGTATTTTAGTTTCATTATGGGTGACACTCCCCCCAACCTTTGCTTGCACAAGCCATGGCTAACCGAATCCTCGGGTGCCTTCCAACATTCACATACCATGGAGGAGTGTCTATTGCAAAATTAAGTTGCTTACTGATAAATCAGGGCAAAACATGTGAAGAGAATTATTAATGAAAGTTGTAATTAATTGGGGCTGGGCACCCCGTTGCCAGCTCTTTTTGCAAAATTATTGGATAAACGGATGTATATGCCACTAGTCCATTGGTGAAAGTCTGTCAGATGTAAATGACAAGATTGAAAGATAAAACACCACATACTTCCTCATGAGCTATAAAACATTGACACAAATTGAGAAGTACTTTGAAGGTTTTAAAGGTAGCACATGAAAATTTACTTGAATGGTTCAAAATGCCATGCATAGGTATTTATGGTGGACACTTTGGAATAACTTGGTTTTCATGGTTTTGGAAGCACGAGCAGCATTCACGCTCAGTACAAGTGAAGGCTAGCAATAGACTGGGAAGCGACAATCAAGAGAGCAATAACCGTCATAATCATGCTTGCGACAAAATGAAATTAATTGAGACATAAAAGTGATACAAGAACTCTGAGTCAAAATAAATCATCAAGGCTTAATTGATTTTTGTTTTTCAGTCATACGCATGCGTGAGCATGTGCCAAGTCAATTCAAATGAATTCTTCAGAGGAGGATACCACAATGTCATACCCTCTATGAATAGAACAATGCAAGCAAACATCAACATAACATGCTACCACTATTAATAAATTGGGACCGATCATGAGAGAACAAGAACTACTAAGCATCCACTAAATGACATATACCTCTCATGAACCAACTAAGCATGCTCACATAGATGAGTATATGTACAAAAATGAAAACAAATGGAGTTTATACCAGCCTCTCATCCCAACTCAAGTGTTGAAGATCATCCTTATTGCTTTTTCACTTGTGTTGCTTCGAATGATAAGAATGAAAACCAAGCTCCATCGGAGTCACGGATGGTTGTCCAACTCTGAAAACACTATACAAAACCAAAAAGAAACAACAAATATTTTTGGGTTTTCGAGTTTTTGAAACAAGAGCAAAAAGAAACAACCAATAAAGCAAATATTTTTGGATTTTTGAATAACAAACCGAATTTTAAAACTAAGCAAACTAATATTAAAACTTAAGGAAACAAATGAAGAGAAACAACAGAAATATTTTTGGTCTTTTTGTGTTTTGGAACGCAGCAATAAAAAGGTAAACAATTAAAAAGAAAGAAAGAAAACTGCAACATGGATATACAATGTATCGACAAGATATGATATGTAAATGAGTGAGATGTCGATATACCTCCCCCCAAGCTTAGGCTTTTGGCCTAAGTGGAGATCAATAATAACGCGGGTAAGAACTCCAAGCCGGCGGGTCATACTGGGTGTGCTCAATATCCGGCTCCGCTGAGGAAGATGAGGCAGAGGGTCCAGCATTCCCAGGATAGGGGCGCGAGCCCCCAGTCCCGGAAAACTGAGTGGAGTCCTCGGCCGCCCATTCTCCATCGTCCTCTGTGTGCAGGGCATGATCCCTCAAGTATGCGTCGAATTCATCCTCGGTGACTGACCAAACATTCCTGAAACCAAGATCAAACAAACGTGGTGCAGGCAAAGCGACTATTCGCTCAGATTTAACCATTTTTGTCGTGGTGGGATCACGGCAGATGCCATAGGTATGGCTAAGATGGGGCCGAATGGTCATTGGGGGAATCCGGGGAGGGTTTATGCACTCAAGAAGTGCACACGCAAGAACACGCAAGAACACGAACGAAGAACCAAGAAAGCAAGAACACAAAGCACACCACGATGTACCCTGCTTCGGGGCCCTCTTGCGGAGGTAACACCCCTACTGCAGCACTATCCTACTCAGTGTGTAGCTCAAAGTGACAAGTACAAGCTGCTCCTCGAGCTGTATGATGCTGCAAAGGTGAGAACTTGAGGTAAAAGATGGAGCTAGACGGGAGGAAGAAGGCACTCCGAGCTGAATCCGAGGTGTTTCCGGGGTGTTCCGAGCTTCCTCTCTCTCTTTCTTTCTCTCTTGATCAACTAGTTCCAGCGCGGGGGGGGGGGTCTCTCTAGCAGGAGGGGGTGAAGCCCACTATATAGGCCAGCCGAGTTACCATTGTGCCCCTCGCCGAACACTGTTGCCATGCCTCTGCAACGGTCACCACCGTACCACCGTACCTCGGTCAGGGACAAGACGTGGCTTGCCCATCTCCTGTAGCCTAACGGCAGAACTAGCATGTCCCCTCTGACCTAGACAGGACGTGGCCTGGCAGAGCTACCTCGTAGCCTTTTCCCAGATCCCGCGTGGTCAGCGGTCAGAGACGTGCAGGCCCGCCGAACCCGGGGCACGTCTCTGCCAGGCTCCTTGACAGACGCTCCCGTGTCAGGCGCTCTTGTACCCGGCTGGAAGTGACAGGAGCATTGACTCCTGCCCGACCTACTGCCGACCACCTCGGTTAGCTCGGCACGGATGTGACGAGCTCCGTACCTCGGGTCTTGCGCTTAAGATCTTCACCAGGTCGGATCTTACTTCCTCCCCACAGCTTCTCCTGCTCTCACAACACAAACCACTGCACTGAGGTAGTTAGGTCGGCTGAACATAGCTCGGACAGTGAACCTCGGCCCTGGCCAACAGTATACCTCGGACCCCTCTGGACCAACAGTATACCTCGGACCCCTCTGGGCCAAGATAGGTCGGCCCTTTCCGTACCTCGGCACACCTTCGAACTCCACTTTATGCCAAGCCTTGACCCTACCCGGGGATACTCCCCCGACATTAGTCCCCGAAGCTGGTGCGGTCCTACGACCTCGGATGGAGGGCCGTAGCAGGTTCAAAACAAGCAAGACACCACCTCTAAAACCGACCTCAAACATAGTTCCGCCGAGGTACTTCCCACATACCACCATCTAATCCGAGGTAAATATGCAAACTGAACTCTCCGAGCTGTTCGACAGAGCACAATCTTGCCCCAAGATCTTCCGAGGCACGTGGCGAAGAATCTCTGCCCGGACCTCGAAACCCGGACCTCTGAAAGACAGGTCCTGACCACACACCGCGCTCGTCAGCCGGACCCACCAAACAGCGCACCTGCGCACTCAAGTGCGAGACCAAATTGACCGCCCGTGACTCCTCGATTCTCGCGCTGACCGGCACAGGAAATCCGAGGTGGGCGGTTGCCACTCTGCGGCCCACGATGTGGCCGATCGTGCGGCCACCAATCATGCAACCGCTTCTCCGCCCGCACACGATCCCGCGCCTTCCCGATAACCGCGCGGTAGTGCGCAGTTAATGCGTGCAGTTACCGCACGCGGCTATAAATAGGGCCCCACGGGTAACTTCACCGTCTTCTTCCTCCATCGCCCACTGCTCCGCGCCCATTGCTCCGTGCGCTCTGCCTCCATCGCCGCCGTCAAGCACTTGTCGCTGCGACCTCGCCGTCTCGAAGAATCTCGCCGGAAACACGCACCGCGCCTTGCGCTGCCACTCCGTCGTCGATCTTTCCCCGATCTTCGAGTACCTCCCCGGTGAGTTCCTTATCTCCCCTCCGTTGCCATAGCCATGAACAGGTTCATCCTTCGATGAACTCGAGGATCTGGATGAATATGATGAACTTGAGGAACCCGATGCTCTATCTTTGCACTCTCTTAGCCATTTTTAGATCTCCTCTAGACTTGTACCAGATGCATCCGTAGCACTGCCCTTTCAGTTTTGCCCCTGGATGAACTTGATTTTATTTCCCTTTTTGCTCACCGGTAGATCCTTGCTAGCATCTCGCCACGGTAGAAACATGTTTTCCGCCTAAAACTCTTTAGCTCGGCTGTTTTGACTGATCCGAGGTATTATACCCCGGCTATCCTGAACTGTCCGAGGTACTTACCCCGGTTGAACCTTCCTCTGTCCGAGGTACTTACCCCGGTTGAACCTCCCTTTTCTGCAGGAAAGTGCCAACATGTCGGCAATTGCTAAGTCAAACCGCGCCGAGGTTTCCGCCAGCGAGAGAGGTGGATGGGATGGCTCGGACGTCACCGACGACGATATTAAATGGCTCAAAGAAACTCATCGAATCCCAGCCGAACTGCTGTATCGTCTTCACACTGGGGACGGCGAACCGATCGCCAACCCCGGCGAGAAAGTGGTGTTTGTCTCTCACTTCGAGCGCGGATTCGGACTTCCGGCCAGCAAGTTCTTTCGAGAATTTCTGAAGTTCTTCGGCTTGCAGCCGCACCACCTCCCAGCTAACTCCATACTACAGCTGTCGTGCTACGCAGCTTTCTCTGAAGGATATCTCGGCCTCTGGCCGAGCGTTGAGGGCTGGGCCAAGTACTTCCAGCTGAAGAAACAGAGCATCCCCAACAAGGAGGTCGTGAACAAGGATATGACTGCCTGTGGTGCGGCCGCTATCTCACCCCGGCTGGGCTCCGAGTTCCCACGGATCAAAGGCCTGGAGAGCTGCAAGAAGTGGAATCGATCCTTTTTCTATGTGAGGAACCCCGGTACTGTCGACCTCATCAACCTCCCGGACTTCCAGCTCGGCCCTCCCACTGCACAACTCAACTGGGATTTCAACCCGGAGGACGCCTACGCCGAGGTTCAAGAGATCCATGAATACATGCTGGATCTCAAGAAAAGAGGGTGGGGTTCCGATGACATCCTCCGGACTTTTGTGGATCGAAGAGTCAGCCCCCTTCAACAACGAGCCCATAAGATCTGCCATATGGAAGGTCTACTCGATCCTACTCGGATCAGCAGCAAGGCGCTCTCCAAGGCCTCAGTTTGGCGCCGGGTCAAAGCCGTTGCCCAGACTGAGATGGACGAGGAGTGGACATGGGGCGTGGAGCCTCACAACAGAGAAAATCTTCCGGAGCAAGTGAGTACTTACTAAATTTCCGAGCTTACGCTCCGGTCTTGCACACCTCGGTTGCTTCTTAACTCAATTCTTTTTTGCCACTCCTGCAGCGTTTCGCCCGGCAGCTGATCGAGGACGGCCCGGAGCCGTCGAGCTGGGCTCCTGCCCGCCTCGCCCTGGAAGGTTCAGAGACTGAAGACCCGGACAATGAGGATCACCTTCCGATCCCTAAGGCCGTTCCGAGGTCCGCCCCCAAGACTAGCTCCTCCAACCCGGGTAAGAAACAAGTTCCCAGTTCCATCAGAGACTGGTCTGACGACGATGATGACGATGACGATTGCCAAATTCTGGAACCTGTCAACGTTATTCCCATTTCATATGCTCCTCCAACATATAAGAACTTTCATCCAGCGTCTGCAGCTTCCCGGAAGCGCCCAGGACCTGGTACCTCGGATGCCGAGGCTTCCAAGACCACGGAGACTGCAACGCCCAAAGCCAAGCGTGCCAAGAAGACCTCGGCGCGGCGCAAGAAACGAGGTCCCGTGGAGGAAGATGCGTAAGTGACCTTTGCTCCTCCTTACTTCTCACGCTGCTCCAAGGTTAAGCATTTTACACTCTAACTTAATCTTTCTCTTTCGTCTAGCCCGGCTCGGCAGGTCAAACAGAGCCATAGCTCGATACACTCACCACTGCCTCCAGTGGTTGAAGCCCAGACAACCGAGGTCGAGGTTAACCTCGGCAGCCCCGCCAGAGCCTCTCCTCCAGGACCGTCCATCGACCTCACCAGCCCGGAGAAGACCATCTCCTCCCCTACGCGCGTCTCCTCCGCCGAACTTCCTCCGTCGAGCTCTGACTCCGGCCTGGGGCACTCTGCTCCCCGCCGAGATCAGACTCCTCCGCCTCCTCAGAAGGATGCGGAGACAGATCGCGCCAAGACTCCGGTTAAAGCCGTGCAGGAGCCTCGGCTATCCCCCAAGTCTCAAGCTGCGCGCAACCAGCAGCAACAGCAGCAAAAGAAGAAACAACAACAACAACTGCAGAAGCAAAAGCTCCAGCAGCAGCAGAAAGATTCAGTTCAAAACGTTGAGCCCCCCAAACAGCCACAGCAAACTCCGATGCCGCCACCGTCATCAGGCCCCTTGACTGCGAGCACCCAACTGGTGCCGCATGTTCCCGCTTCTGCGCCGAGGTCCACCTTGACCAAGGCCGCGCGCTCAAGCTCTCAGGTCGCCACCTCCCGAGCTTTATTCGCTGCTACTACCCAGCCGGACATCAGCAGCTGGGAGGTCGGGCAACTCCGGACCAAGAGCGGGAACAGCCTAGGCTGACACTGTCGAGGTCTCCTCCAACCCGAGCTCTGATCATCAAGTTGGACCCAGCGCCGTGCTCCAATCTATCTATAACATGCAGACTGCAGTCCTTGATTGCAGCAAGAAGGCCTCGGTAAGTTTCTTTACACAGCTCTCTTTCTTCCTTTGAAATCAAATGACAAACATACACTATTCCCAGTCCCCGAGATTCGGGTTGAGCAATTGACACTCCACCGGTTAAAATTGCTCGGCTTGAATCTCAAAAAACTTGTCATTTCTCCATGCTGAGTCCCCGAGGCCAATGCCAAGTCCCCGGGACTCAATTGGGCCTCGGGTGCTAGAAATACCTCGGATTTATCCGAACTGATCTCTCTATTTTTTCAGGAATGCAACAATGCTCGGACAAAGGTCTTCAAGAACCTCCTGCTGGATCACAACAGGCTGAAGAAGTCTCACCGGACTCTTCTATCCGCTAAGAAGCAGAGCGACAAGGATTACGCCTCCAAGTTGAAGACAGCCGAGGATGAAATAGCTCGGCTGCAACAAGAGCTGAACCGGGCTAATGAAGCCAAGACTGCTGTGGAGGACGCTATGAAGATTAAGGACCAGGCCGCCGAACAGCAGCAAAATCTTGCCAAGACCCTGGAGAGCCGTGCCACCTCGGCCGAAGCCGAACTTACCGCCCTCCGAGCTATCTCGAAAAGCTGGTTGTCCGAGCTCGCTCGGATTAATCATCAAATGGACAGTAAGTTCCTTCTCACCTTTTCCTTACTTTCTGCCGACCTACATCCCGTGCCACCGTATGCCTTATTTCAGCGACAGCCTTTTTGTCCTCTTCAGAAAACTTCGAGCACTCCAAGGACAAGGCTATCCGCGAAGTTCAAGCAGCTCGGGCAAAGAGGGCTGAGACAGAAACTCTCAGCGACAGCTGGGACATCCAGGACCACCTTGTCGCCCTTAATGCTCGGATCAGGCCGCTCCGAGCCATTGGAACTAAACTTGTTGATGCTGCCATCGAGGTCCACCGTGCCCTCTGGCCCAAGATCAAGACTCCCACTTGCATCGACGAGCTCGCCACGAAGCTGAAAGGAGCCGAGGCTAGACTTCGGAGTGGAGATGCTCGTCAGCTCGGGCTGGAGCGGACAAGGCCCTGGGGTTCGTGCTGTCCTGGTATGAGGATGTTGAGATCCACACTGTTACCTCCCTGCGCAGGGCTCTCCTTGGAACTCCACCCGGATGGCATTGCGAAACGCCAAGCAGCAGCCGACCGCTTTGCTAGTTACGCAAACACCCGGACCTTTGATGACGGGCGCCTCTACTCTGAGGACGAAGAGAGCTCGGACGAGGAAGCAGCGTCTGGTGAAGAAAGTTCTGAAGGCGAGGACATTGACTTTTAAGAGCCAGAGAGCTCCAAGGGCAAGGCTGGCAAAACAACCGAGGTGGCTGAAGGCTCTGATGATGACTTCAGCTTCGACGAATGTGGGGACCCCGGACTAGCTGTCCGACATACCCTTGTGCCTACAACATCAGCGATCCCATGATCAGTCTGTCGCTGAGCACAATCAAACTGGTATCAAAAGAACATCCAAAAATACCGAATAAAACTTACTTACTTGATTGAAGTCATAACTTCAACAGATACTTGCAGCGGAAATCATCAAACAACGTGGAGCCCCAGGTCATTTGCCAACCCTACAGGCAGCTGACTGGGAAGACGGCCTAGTTCGCAAAGACGTCATCGATCTCTCGGTCTTCAGCATACTTCTTCTTGAACTCTGGACATGGGAATATCCAGGGACACAGCCATGAGTACATTTACGTACTCGCAAAACTACCCCCGACATGAGCATGCAATAGCATCATTTTTATTATAACAAAACCCTTTATTTTGAGAAGACATCTTTATATCTTTGTTGAAAAGAAACGAAGGCTTTTAGAACTTTTTACATAAATCTGTCTTTGTAAGAAGTCTCTTTTAAAACTTTCTCCCGTAAATACATCTTTGTTAAAAAAGGTAAGAAGTCTCTTTTATAAACATTTTCCCGGAAAATCACCATTTGTTTATTTCTCCAAAACTCCTCCTTTTCCGACCAAAACCATTCCTAGTCAAATCATTTTTCCAACAACCTTATACCAACCCTTTGGTATAGTTGCATAAAACATTTCCCATTTTCAGGACACAAAACTTTGCACTTCTTGATCATAGCCCCTCAGGGTCCTCCACTTTTCCAGCAACCTCATACCGACTCATCGGTATAGTGCACATATACAACATCTCCATTTTTCTTTCAAATCTTAAAACATTTCCAAAACTTGCACATGGTCAGAGGACAGCCTCCCAACTGTCCATATCCGAGGACTCGGCTATTCGAATAGTTTTATTAACCTCTGCAGAGGTAGCACGCTTTCCCCACATCCATCCGGCAACTCATCGTGTCAGCCACGTCCCGCCATACAAGGTGTATGCGAAGTTGAGTCACCGACCATAGCCTGTCCTTTGCTCATGCTAGTATAGGATCCTACCGCTACGAAACCGGTTCCATCGACACTTAAATCCAGCCCGTCGGAAACTAAGTGTGAGGACTTCGTAGTTCTGCCCGGCGACCCAAAGGTGGCGTCTTCAATCCTCTTTCTCCAATACACTCATACCGGCCTCCGGTAGACTTCTCTTAAGAGGACCCAGGTCAGGGGCAGGTCACCAAACCATCCCCTCATGGAACGAGGTCATCCTCGTTGTTGAGGCTTCCAGTACTAATATGAGCAAACTATATGACTACGCCCTTTCCCATATGTGGGTAAATGTGGTCGCACAGATTATCGGCTGGTCGTCATAGTACAAAGACACAATGTGCATTTTTTTCATAAACATCACCATTCACCATTTCTCCATTTCCACACCGACATCTCGGTATTCCACAACCACACAAGTATTTCCAAAGGAGTTTTGAGTAAACAATATTTTTCCCATCCTATAGTTTGAAAAAGAAATTCCAGCTAATATCTCCCTATAGGGTGTCAAAATAATATACTTATATTTTGGAAAAGGGTTTTCAAAATCATAGCTTTTGTGGCAAACACCACATAAATCACTTATGCTCTTTATAAGTAAAACATGTGAATCAAAATAGATGTATATAGATGCAAGCTCAGAGAATAGCTTGCCTGATTTCAGCATGATGTTCCTGGACTTCTCCTCATTGATCAAAGAAATAAACTCTCATCGTTCTCCGATAAATCCTTTCCAAATACCACCCCGGTAGCATTTATCTCTAGCGTCGCAACATGAAAATAAAACAACACGCAATAAGCAAACCAAACCACAAGTGGTATACAAACAAGGAACAAACCACAAGTATCAAACTAATCACTCAAGCCACAAACATAGCACTAGTTTAATCAAGGAACGACTAAATCTATATTTCCCAGGGCATTATACTCACAGGAGTATAACACCAAACACATGCTAAAAACATAGAGCACCAAGATACCCTCAATTAGAGGTAATTAATAACCACTTTTCTCTAATCAGGAAATACTCCAGACAAAAGTTAAACTACCAGTTAATCTTGGTAATTCAACTTAAAGGCAACCTAGTTTAACAAGCAAGGCAACATATTAATCACACCGACATGTCTAACAACCAATAACAGTACCAACCATGCTAATATTAGCACACAAGATGAAATTTAAAACAAGCAACACAAGAGTAATAATAATTTTATTACTATAAGAGCAACTATTAGGGAATAAAACCTTAACAATACATAACCCACAAGTAGCTATCCTAACATGCTAGTAAAATAAAGGAACATGCCAAAACGGTGGATCACCACTCTACTCCTGCTAGAAAACATATTTATAATAATAAAGTTATAACACAACAACTAATAAAGTCCTAATGAAAATAGGCAGAAAATGCCTAAACCTTATAATTAGCACCACAGTCAATCAGTGACTCCTAAATTCAAACCAATTTAGGGATATGTTCTCCTACACATATATAAGACATAACAATTGGATTCATTCCAAAATACATCTCCTAAAAATCTACAAAAATCCTCAAAGAGCTACTGATGTGTTTACAAGAATGAATACCACTTTGGTTTTAGACTTCATTTGCATATGAGACCAACAGATCTAGAAAGGTGTCACTTCAGGCTTTCCAGGGAATTTTAGTTTGCAATATTTGGATTTATAAAACTCTAGATATTTAATATTTAGTGAAAAATATACTTTTTACAAGATTTAATCTAGACAGCACTTAGAAATTTATTTTTACAAACAGCCAGTTCTGGATGTTTAAGAAAACACATAGGAACTCTACAAAATTTGAATCACTCAAATAGCTATCACAGATTTATCACAAATTAATTAAAACTACACTGTAAAATTAAACAGGAAATAAAACAGATAAATCTACTGGAAAAAAAAAAGACAGACGGGCCAGATCTGAGCAGATCCGGGCCGTGCAGTGCAGGAACTGGCCCAGCCAGTGGCCCAGTGCGCGCGGCGAAGCGGTATGGGCCTCCTTCTCCTTCCTCGACACGCGCACGGCCGAACGAAGCACGGCAGGAAGCACGGCGAGGTCGGCGTCGGCGGCTCCGGTGACCTAAGCAAAGAGGAGGATGTCCATGAGATAGCTCACGATGAGAGGGTTTCAGAGAGGTGAAAATGGAGAGGAGGGGTGGACGGAGCTGCTCGCGAGGTCCCTGGAAATGTGACGGCTGGCGCGGAAGAGGTCGCGGATGCTCAGCTAGATTCGCGGAGTCCCACATCGATTCCTTGCTCGAGGTTGTAGAGGACAACGAGACGGTGCTTCTGGCGCTCTTCGATCTGGACGGGCGCTCTCAAGCGACGGCGGCAGCGGCGGCCACGGTGGCGAGGGTTCGGTGCTTTGGGAGGAAACAGAGGGAGTGAGGGGAAAGCAGAGGAACGTGCTCCTCTTATCTTCTCACAGAGGAGAGAGAGGAGGGGGGCCTGGGCACGGCGTCATGGGGGGTGGGTCCGGCGAGGAGCGCTGTGGGGGCTTGGGCGGTGCGGCGCCGCGGGGGACACGGCGGCGTGCTTCCTGGCTACAGGAACACGAAGACACTTTTCTAGATAACCCCCTGGAGTTCTGTTTCCAGTTACAACTAGGTCCTTTTCTTTATTTCTTTTATTTCTTTGAAAACCAGAAGCTTTTCAGGGATTTTATTGAGGCACTAAATCAATTTAGAAAATTTTGAAATTATTTGGGTAGGCTCCCCTTGTCATGTAGAAGCTCCACAAAAATTGGTTTTACAAAATAAAATGTTTTGAGCAACTTTTGTTCATAGGGTTTAAAAATGGCATTTTTCTTAAATTCAAAATTATAATCCTTTGAAATTTTGAAGCAAGTTCAAAATATTATTTTTGGAACTCTTGGAACTTCCTTGACAAATATTTGAACTTTATATAGTTTTCATTTTCATAGAGAAGATATTTGTTTGAAGGAAATAGAGAGTTAGGTAGAGAGAATAATTTATTAAGGTCATTTTATTTGAATTGGAAATCTTTAATTCAAGTTCTTGAATACCTTTAGTGGTTTTGCTTATATTCAAGTCACATTCCAAATTTGTGACCAGTGGGTTTTATTTTAGTGTTAAGCACAGCTGAGGAATTGTTCTCACAAGCAACAAACAAAAATCAGATCAGCATCACAACCAAGATCACACAAAGTCAACACAGTAATGGGAAGTAAAACACAATCATCAGTGAAACATTTCAAAAAGTTTTTGTTGATTCTGAAATTTGGGCCTTGTGAAACTAAGTTTTTCTTAGTTTCTAAATTTGGGATGTGACAGCTCTTCCCCCCTTAAAAATAAATCTCGTCCTCGAGATTTGCCCGGTGGTAACAGGGGAGTACGGAGGCACGGGTTTTGGGCTGACTATACTTCTGAGGTCGTTGCTTCTTCAGTGAGGTCGCCATGTGAGATCTTGACAAATTGATGTTGCGAGGCTTTCTTTGTCGATAAACTTCTGTGCTGAGTCTCGATCCTTGACGATGGGGTTAACTTGACGATCAACACTGATGGATAGTCTTGGTTGATTTCTTCCAGATACTACAAAGCTAAGGCGCAAGGAACTAATTATTACCATGTTCTTGTATACCTATTGCAGGTCTTCCCCCCTTAAAAAGGGGTTTTGAAGGGTCATCCTGAAGGTTGCGGCTGGAGTTGACTTGGAGGCATTGTTCTTCTTGGGTAACTTGACAATCTTCGTCTTGGGTGTCGCGCCTTGGTGCTTGGGGTTGGTGCAGATATCACCCCTAGATGTTTTCTCCTTACGAGGGTCGCAGGTGGGGGACGCGTTGTTCTCAGGATACGTCAAGTCTGAGCACTCGACTCTCTCCGGGTTCTAGTTAGTAGAGGGATGTTATAAACTTCTAAGGGCGTCTGGACTTGCTGGGTGGTTGATGATGCCAACAGCAGGTGCTTCCGTTGTTTGATTCTTCTTAGTGACTTCCGGTAGATCTTCTTCACGCTTTTCTTCCTTCGGCTTGGCGGGAAAAAGGCTGATCCTGAAAGACTTCTTTGGCTCTGGGTCTTTACGGAGCTTCACCGTGGTCTTCACAAGTAAGTTAGAGTGCACCAGAATAGTTAGGGTTTCCGGGAAAACTTTCTGGTTGAGGGGCTTAAGTTAGTTTTCAAGGGAGTTGGGTGTTATACTCTGAACATCAAACTCATTATACTTAAGATCCAAAACAACCAACTTTACATAGGCCTCTAATTCTCGAGTCTTCAAAATACCTTTCCAACATCTCTGGTAAGGCCACTACTATCAACTAGTTAATTGAATCATGGTCTTTGCCCAAGTTAAAGTTATTAATCCACCATCATCTTCTTCGGGCATAAACTCTTTATCAAAGCCTAGTTCAATCTACCGGATACCCATCGAACCTTTCAGGCTCAGTCTTCCCATTACATCCTATCACAAAAATCGTAGTGGTCCACCCATTTATTTCTTGATTGATTTTTCCTCAACTCTTTTGGGCCTTGATCTCATAATCAAAGATAAAAGATCTTTCTAAGAATAATCCAAACAGAGCGTGACAAGCTCTGGAAACTACTGTCACCTAGAATGTCTTGCTACTAGACCGCGTCATATTGATTCCTCGAATCCGATAAACATTCACTTATCTCCCACCAATTATTTCTTGCATACAACGATCTACTCAATTTACTAACTCATCTTTGACCACTTCCTATAATTCCATAAGAATTTGGTACAAGGTCACTTGCGCTAGGAATCACCCTAAACATTCCAACTCCGGAGTATTCTTCTTAATTAACTTGCTTCTAACCAATCCAACATCATTTTATCAGCAAGGGCTTCCTAAAAATCCAATAACTTTCACTTTTATTTCTAAACCTTAAATCAAGGGTCACGTCTTCTAGTTCCAGATAACCACCAATGGTTGGGGACCACAACTGGTTAGCCCCAGAGTATTAATCAAATATATCATCTGTTCAAACCCAATTATTTTATCGATCTACTCCAAGTTTTCACTTCTATTCTGAACCCCAAATTTTTGATATTACCAGCATCATCCACCAAATTCTGATCTCATCACTAGATTCTCAAGGGGTCCTGCTGACTAATAATTTTATAGTCCAACACTCTTATATCTTCCTAAAGTCTCCTGTCCACCAACTAGTTTTGAGTTGTCCACTAGCACCTCTTTTTTTTTTCGGAAATCATATCCTTGGGGAAACACTATAAATTTTCATGTGATTTTCTTACTTAGAACGTGAGTAACTCCTAAGGTATACACTTGACTTAAGAAAATTATTATTGTCCTTGATTTGAGTTATAACATCATTTGCTTCACCCCTGTGGTGAAGGCATCCACTTAGTCCGGGCAAGCTTTCCATTAGTTAGTTGTATAAGAATGTGGGTGTCCTTTATGACATCGAATTGCCTTAGTCATACAAGAAGAATTTGTTAACAAGGTAGCTAGTCTTGTCATCAAACCACTTTTCATATTCCAGGGGCTGAGATGTACTGGATTATCTGACGTTCCGTCTATTTGTATATGACACTCAATTGTTCGAGCATACAAAAGTGATTTGTTAACAAGTTCATGAGGCTTGTTACCAAAGTACTTCTATATATCACGAACATTGGAATATCACCTTATTTTTAGAGAGATTAGTAGTAATAGATTCTTATATAAGAGTTTCCAATACTCGAAGATAGTCTGGTATATTGTTTCTTTGCCAACTCAAGAAATCTCTCTTCAAAGTCTCTTTGTCGCACTTCCTCCTTCTTGCGGTCTCAGAGCTCGAATCTTCATAGCAACTCTCCTACACTCCTTGAGTTCTCCTGGTTACCGATTCTAAATGAGTCTCCTTATGTCCTCGTCTCTTGTCAAGGCTTGCAGTCCTAGAAGATTAGTTAGTACTATCGTGGACTGGAGTCAGGTGTTAATCTAAAGTTAAATACGATAAGTTAGTGTAGTGTTCTTGTAACTTCACAAGTTAATAAGGCTCGTGTCATCACGAGGTTGGCGTAAAATTGCTGTTTCCTTCGAGATCTTGACGCACTTGCTCCAGACGGTGCATGAAGGTCATTGTCTGACTTGCCGGTTAAGTTGCAACAAATCTCAGGGTTTTTGGTTAAAGTTCGGGGGTCTTTTGTATCTTGCGCAACTGTCAGTTCTTATCGGGAGATGGTTTAGATGAGAGGAGAAATATTTTCAGAAAGATTTTTCCTAGGCGGTTTTACATTTGCAACAAAGTGCAACTATGGCGAAGAGGTCAAAAATGGTTTTGATAGGTGGCAAAAGGAATTTTATAAAAAGAGAATTTTGAGGTTACTTGTGTTGCCGACAAGGCGTGATTGTGAACACACAAGAAAAACAACACACACACAGAGAACTCACAACAAACAACACATAAGCAGAGTACTCACAAGCAAGGAGCACACAAACAAACAACACACAAGGTACATTTAGTACCAACGGACGTCTAATACTCGTGGTAGTCGGGTGGTACAGCCAAGGTTCCTATCAAGTTTATCCTATGGTCTCGGTTAGACATGGTTGGTGAAGTTTTCACTCTGTCGCCTTAGGCTCCAGCGGGAGGAATTGAGATTATCGAAGTTGCAACTTGAGTAGAATTGTTGATGTTGAGTTGAGGTCTTCGAAGGTCTCTTGCTTGGTTGACTTCGACAATCTTGGTATTTGCAGATCAATCACCTCGATGTGGAATGTTGAGTACTTCTGATACAAGCTTCTGCTTGTAGGTGCTAGCTAATTAGGTCTCACTTGGGTTCATCGTCAAGTATTTTGAACAGGTAAGAGGGAGTACAGAAATCCTTAGAAAATCTTCAAATAGAGGGATGAGTCTCGGAAATATTTGAGAAGGTGAGAAGAGTGGAAGTTATTTTTGGACTTCCTTAGATAAAAATATGTTTTTGGTAGCAATATATTTTTAACAAAATATTTCTTTACTAACTAACGTCCATGCTAACTAAGGTCTGTTACAGTCAGGATGGCTCTGATACCAAGTCTGTGGGGACCCCGGACTAGCTGTCCGACATACCCTTGTGCCTACAACATCAGCGATCCCATGATCAGTCTGTCGCTGAGCACAATCAAACTGGTATCAAAAGAACATCCAAAAATACCGAATAAAACTTACTTACTTGATTGAAGTCATAACTTCAACAGATACTTGCAGCGGAAATAATCAAACAACGTGGAGCCCCAGGTCATTTGCCAACCCTACAGGCAGCTGACTGGGAAGACGGCCTAGTTCGCAAAGATGTCATCGATCTCTCGGTCTTCAGCATACTTCTTCTTGAACTCTGGACATGGGAATATCCAGGGACACAGCCATGAGTACATTTACGTACTCGCAAAACTACCCCCGACATGAGCATGCAATAGCATCATTTTTATTATAACAAAACCCTTTATTTTGAGAAGACATCTTTATATCTTTGTTGAAAAGAAACGAAGGCTTTTAGAACTTTTCCCATAAATCTGTCTTTGTAAGAAGTCTCTTTTAAAACTTTCTCCCGTAAATACATCTTTGTTAAAAAAGGTAAGAAGACTCTTTTATAAACATTTTCCCGGAAAATCACCATTTGTTTATTTCTCCAAAACTCCTCCTTTTCCGACCAAAACCATTCCTAGTCAAATCATTTTTCCAACAACCTTATACCAACCCTTTGGTATAGTTGCATAAAACATTTCCCATTTTCAGGACACAAAACTTTGCACTTCTCGATCATAGCCCCTCAGGGTCCTCCACTTTTCCAGCAACCTCATACCGACTCATCGGTATAGTGCACATATACAACATCTCCATTTTTCTTTCAAATCTTAAAACATTTCCAAAACTTGCACATGGTCAGAGGACAGCCTCCCAACTGTCCATATCCGAGGACTCGGCTATTCGAATAGTTTTATTACCCTCTGCAGAGGTAGCACGCTTTCCCCACATCCATCCGGCAACTCATCGTGTCAGCCACGTCCCGCCATACAAGGTGTATGCGAAGTTGAGTCACCGACCATAGCCTGTCCTTTGCTCATGCTAGTATAGGATCCTACCGCTACGAAACCGGTTCCATCGACACTTAAATCCAGCCCGTCGGAAACTAAGTGTGAGGACTTCGTAGTTCTGCCCGGCGACCCAAAGGTGGCGTCTTCAATCCTCTTTCTCCAATACACTCATACCGGCCTCCGGTAGACTTCTCTTAAGAGGACCCAGGTCAGGGGCAGGTCACCAAACCATCCCCTCATGGAACGAGGTCATCCTCGTTGTTGAGGCTTCCAGTACTAATATGAGCAAACTATATGACTACGCCCTTTCCCATATGTGGGTAAATGTGGTCGCACAGATTATCGGCTGGTCGTCATAGTACAAAGACACAATGTGCATTTTTTTTCATAAACATCACCATTCACCATTTCTCCATTTCCACACCGACATCTCGGTATTCCACAACCACACAAGTATTTCCAAAGAGTTTTGAGTAAACAATATTTTTCCCATCCTATAGTTTGAAAAAGAAATTCCAGCTAATATCTCCCTATAGGGTGTCAAAATAATATACTTATATTTTGGAAAAGGGTTTTCAAAATCATAGCTTTTGTGGCAAACACCACATAAATCACTTATGCTCTTTATAAGTAAAACATGTGAATCAAAATAGATGTATATAGATGCAAGCTCAGAGAATAGCTTGCCTGATTTCAGCATGATGTTCCTGGACTTCTCCTCATTGATCAAAGAAATAAACTCTCATCGTTCTCCGATAAATCCTTTCCAAATACCACCCCGGTAGCGTTTATCTCTAGCGTCGCAACATGAAAATAAAACAACACGCAATAAGCAAACCAAACCACAAGTGGTATACAAACAAGGAACAAACCACAAGTATCAAACTAATCACTCAAGCCACAAACATAGCACTAGTTTAATCAAGCAACGACTAAATCTATATTTCCCAGGGCATTATACTCACAGGAGTATAACACCAAACACATGCTAAAAACATAGAGCACCAAGATACCCTCAATTAGAGGTAATTAATAACCACTTTTCTCTAATCAGGAAATACTCCAGACAAAAGTTAAACTACCAGTTAATCTTGGTAATTCAACTTAAAGGCAACCTAGTTTAACAAGCAAGGCAACATATTAATCACACCGACATGTCTAACAACCAATAACAGTACCAACCATGCTAATATTAGCACACAAGATGAAATTTAAAACAAGCAACACAAGAGTAATAATAATTTTATTACTATAAGAGCAACTATTAGGGAATAAAACCTTAACAATACATAACCCACAAGTAGCTATCCTAACATGCTAGTAAAATAAAGGAACATGCCAAAACGGTGGATCACCACTCTACGCCTGCTAGAAAACATATTTATAATAATAAAGTTATAACACAACAACTAATAAAGTCCTAATGAAAATAGGCAGAAAATGCCTAAACCTTATAATTAGCACCACAGTCAATCAGTGACTCCTAAATTCAAACCAATTTAGGGATATGTTCTCCTACACATATATAAGACATAACAATTGGATTCATTCCAAAATCCATCTCCTAAAAATCTACAAAAATCCTCAAAGAGCTACTGATGTGTTTACAAGAATGAATACCACTTTGGTTTAGACTTCATTTGCATATGAGACCAACAGATCTAGAAAGGTGTCACTTCAGGCTTTCCAGGGAATTTTAGTTTGCAATATTTGGATTTATAAAACTCTAGATATTTAATATTTAGTGAAAAATATACTTTTTACAAGATTTAATCTAGACAGCACTTAGAAATTTATTTTTACAAACAGCCAGTTCTGGATGTTTAAGAAAACACATAGGAACTCTACAAAATTTGAATCACTCAAATAGCTATCACAGATTTATCACAAATGAATTAAAACTACACTGTAAAATTAAACAGGAAATAAAACAGATAAATCTACTGGAAAAAAAAAAGACAGACGGGCCAGATCTGAGCAGATCCGGGCCGTGCAGTGCAGGAACTGGCCCAGCCAGTGGCCCAGTGCGCGCGGCGAAGCGGTATGGGCCTCCTTCTCCTTCCTCGACACGCGCACGGCCGAACGAAGCACGGCAGGAAGCACGGCGAGGTCGGCGTCGGCGGCTCCGGTGACCTAAGCAAAGAGGAGGATGTCCATGAGATAGCTCACGATGAGAGGGTTTCAGAGAGGTGAAAATGGAGAGGAGGGGTGGACGGAGCTGCTCGCGAGGTCCCTGGAAATGTGACGGCTGGCGCGGAAGAGGTCGCGGATGCTCAGCTCGATTCGCGGAGTCCCACATCGATTCCTTGCTCGAGGTTGTAGAGGACAACGAGACGGTGCTTCTGGCGCTCTTCGATCTGGACGGGGCGCTCTCAAGCGACGGCGGCAGCGGCGGCCGCGGTGGCGAGGGTTCGGTGCTTTGGGAGGAAACAGAGGGAGTGAGGGGAAAGCAGAGGAACGTGCTCCTCTTATCTTCTCACAGAGGAGAGGAGAGGAGGGGGGCCTGGGCACGGCGGCATGGGGGGGGGGGGTCCGGCGAGGAGCGTTGTGGGGGCTTGGGCGGTGCGGCGCCGCGGGGGACACGGCGGCGTGCTTCCCGGCTACAGGAACACGAAGACACTTTTCTAGATAACCCCCTGGAGTTCTGTTTCCAGTTACAACTAGGTCCTTTTCTTTATTTCTTTTATTTCTTTGAAAACCAGAAGCTTTTCAGGGATTTTATTGAGGCACTAAATCAATTTAGAAAATTTTGAAATTATTTGGGTAGGCTCCCCTTGTCATGTAGAAGCTCCACAAAAATTGGTTTTACAAAATAAAATGTTTTGAGCAACTTTTGTTCATAGGGTTTAAAAATGGCATTTTTCTTGAATGCAAAATTATAATCCTTTGAAATTTTGAAGCAAGTTCAAAATATTATTTTTGGAACTCTTGGAACTTCCTTGACAAATATTTGAACTTTATATAGTTTTCATTTTCATAGAGAAGATATTTGTTTGAAGGAAATAGAGAGTTAGGTAGAGAGAATAATTTATTAAGGTCATTTTATTTGAATTGGAAATCTTTAATTCAAGTTCTTGAATACCTTTAGTGGTTTTGCTTATATTCAAGTCACATTCCAAATTTGTGACCAGTGGGTTTTATTTTAGTGTTAAGCACAGCTGAGGAATTGTTCTCACAAGCAACAAACAAAAATCAGATCAGCATCACAACCAAGATCACACAAAGTCAACACAGTAATGGGAAGTAAAACACAATCATCAGTGAAACATTTCAAAAAGTTTTTGTTGATTCTGAAATTTGGGCCTTGTGAAACTAAGTTTTTCTTAGTTTCTAAATTTGGGATGTGACAACGAACCTCCGAACTCCAAGGGCAAGTCCGGCAAAGCTGTAGCCACCGAGGTGATTTCCTCCGACGTGACGGACACCCCGGCAACAACTCCCACAACCGAGGTTGCTTCCGCGACCGAGGTTGTTCCTGCGCCCGAGGTTGCTGCGCCCGAGGCTCCCACTGCCACCACTTCGCGACCGAGGTCTCTGGTTCCGAGGCCTGAATTTATCTTAAGCAAAACATTAAATCCCCGGTATGCCGGGTGCAGATGTAACAGACCTTAAGTAGTTTGCTTTGCTACCATTACTTTAACTTGCTATCCGAACCAAGCTTTTCTAAGAATTTATGCCGAACCCTTTTGGAACGAGTCCCCGAGTTCACTTTCGTGTTTACTATATCTGGCATTCTTTGCTCTTGTCTACCATTTAGGCGTTCGACAGTCGAGTCACAAGATTGTTTTTATAGCATACAGTACTTAGCAAATCTCGAAGTGTGTTTCAAAACCATCCGACATAAACGAAAGGTAAAGACAGGGGTTAGTAAACGACACATGCCGAACTATATTTTTGGACCGAGTCCCCGAGTTCATTTTCATGTCTCCCACGTTTTTTCATCTTTGCTCTTGACTACCATTTAGGCAGATGCCAGTCGAGTCACAAGATTAGTTACACAGCATACATTACTTGAAGTTTGAGACGAGGTTCAAAATAGTTCGGCATATGAACGAAACTGACAAACAGAAATAAAACACAAGCACAAGAGCGAGGCAGTCCCCGAGCTTCAACCTCGGAGTGCCGACATTTTATTAAGGATTAACCGAGGTACATACATTGCGCCTTTCATGAGTAGAAAGGTCGGAGTAGAGCTACGTTCCATGGTCGCCTGACCTCTGATCCGGGGTTGTCCAGCCCATCTTCCCTTGGTTCCTGCGCATCTATTAGATAGTAGGAATCATTGAGCAGAGCTCGGGTCACAATGAACGGTCCCTCCCATGGAGGTGACAACTTGTGCCGGCCTTTCTTGCGCTGCACCAACCTCAGCACCAAATCTCCCTCGTGAAACACACGAGGGTTGATACTCCGGCTATGATAACGTCGGAGACCTTGTGGTATATTGCTGACCGAGATGAGGCCAACTCTCTGCTTCCTCAAGCAGATCTACTGCATCCTCCCGAGCCTCTTTTGCCTCGGCTTCAGTGTACATTGCCACTCTGGGCGCATCATACTCGATGTCAGTGGGTAGCATAGCTTCTGCCCCATAGACCATAAAAAATGGCGTATAGCCAGTTGATCGATTTGGCGTGGTCCTTAGACCCCACAGTACTGCTGGTATCTCATCTATCCAACACCCCGGCGTTTTCAGCAGTGGTTCAATGAGCCGAGCCTTGATGCCGGCCAACACTAGAGCATTTGATCTTTCCACTTGTCCATTAGACTCCGGGTGTGCCACCGAGGCTATGTCCAGCCGGATTCCCTTGTTCATGCAAAACCGAGCGAACTCTCCAACAGCAAAGTTGTGCCGTTGTCCGAGATAATGCTATGGGGGTAGCCATATCGCAGAATAATCTCCTTCAAGAAAGTCACTGCTGAATGACCATCCAACTTCCGGATTGGTTTCACCTCGATCCACTTGGTGAACTTGTCCACCATCACCAATATGTGCGTCATGTTACCTCGGGCTGGTTTGAACTCTCCCACCATATCCAAACACCATACCGCAAACGGCCAAGTGATAGGAATTGTTTTGAGCGCCGAGGCTGGCATATGCGTTTGCTTGGCAAACCTTTGGCATCCTTCACATCTCCGGACTATGGCCTCTGCATCAGCAAGAGCAGTGGGCCAATAGAACCCATGCCTGAACACCTTGGCCACCAGAGCTCTTGTGCTGCAATGATGACCACACTCTCCTTGGTGGATCTCCAAAAGCATCTCCTTGCCTTCAGCTGGCTCGACACACCGTTGCAACACCTCGGTTACGCTTCTTTTATAGAGCTCCTTGTTGATGATGGTGTACGCCTTGGCCCTCCTTTGAATTCTCCTAGCCTCGGTTGTGTCACTTGGCATGCTTCCCTCCGTTATGAACTTCATGATTTGCTCCGCCCACTCCGGCACGGGTGCAAAGGAAAAAGTTCCTCGTCCACCTCCATTGGCTCGGCCACCATAATCTCCTCCATTATTTCCTCCACCATCCTGCGACCAGTCCCCGAGTCTGATGAGCAGTCCCCGAGGTTCGGTGCGCAGTCCCCGAGCTCTGCCACGCAGTCCCCGGGTCCGACCAAACGCATCCGACGTCTACCTCCATTGGAACAGGTCCGGGCTCTTGCTCCGCCGGGATGAAAATAGATTCGGATTCAGGAGAAGGTTTGATTGAAGGAGTTCTCAAGTGATTCAGGGCTACCCCTGGTGGTACTGCCTCTTTGATGAACCGAGCTTTGACAACACGTCGGCAGCATCATTTTCTGCCCGAGGTATATGCCTGTACTCACACCCTTCAAAGAACCCGGATATCTTTTGCACATGGAACCGATATAACGCCATGTTGGCATCCAGAGCATCCCAAGTTCCAGAAGATTGTTGCACCACCAGGTCGGAATCGCCGAAGCACTCTACACGCCGGATACCGATCTCCTTTGCCACCTTGAGGCCATGGATTAAGGCCTCATACTCCGCCACATTGTTTGATGCTGAGAAATGAATCTGCAGCACGTACTTCAGCTGATCTCGCTTTGGCGAGGTGAGGACTATTCCAGCCCCCAGCCCGATCTTTGTTTGGACCCATCAAAATGCATTTTCCAATAATTATAGTCCGGCCTGGGTGGCTCATACTGCATCTCGGCCCAATCACAAAAGAAGTCCGGCAACGCCTGGGATTTAATTGCGTCTCTTCTCTCATAATGTGGTGCATATGGAGACACCTCAATCGCCCATTTGGCAACTCGGCCAGTTGCATCTTTGCACCCGATGATCTCCGAGATTGGAGCTTCGCACACCACCGTCATGGGATGCTCCTGGAAATAATGCTTCAACTTCTTGACCGCCAGGTAGACACCATACGTCATCTTCTGGTAGTGAGGATAGTTCTGCTTCGAGGTAGAGATCACCTCGCTCAAGTAATACACCGGTCTCTGCACCGACCTGCCACCTTCTTCGCGCTCCACCACCACTGCCACACTTACAACTCGGTTTGTGGCCGCAATGTAAAGTAACATCGGCTCATTGTGCAATGGTGACGCCAACACCGGGGCAGTGGACAACATCTTTTTCAGCTCACCAACGCCACGTCGGCCTGCGGGGTCCATGTAAACCCGGTACTTTTCTTCATGAGCTGGTACAAAGGTAAGGCTTTTTCTCCTAGCCGAGCTACAAATCGGCTCAACGAGGCTAGGCACCCTGTGAACTTCTGCACATCTTTCAAACACTTCGGTAACTTCATGCTCTCAATAGCTCGGATTTGGCCGGGTTAACCTCGATACCTCGGCTAGACACCAGGAATCCGAGCAACTTTCCAGCCGGGACACCAAAGGTGCACTTGTCCGGGTTAAGCTTCAACCGATACTTTCTCAAATTCACAAATGTCTCCTCGAGATCCTCGAGGAGAGTATGTTTCTCCTTAGTTTTGATGACAATATCATCGACATACACTTGCACATTTTTGCCCATCTGAGAGTGCAGGCATTTCTGCATACACCTCTGATAAGTTGCCCCGGCATTTCTCAGACCAAAACACATGACACGATAGCAATACGCCCCATACGGGGTAATAAAAGCAGTCTTTATTTGATCCTTTGGGTTCAGTGGTATCTGGTGAAAACCAGAGTACGCATCGATAAAAGACAACAGTTCACAACCAGCAGTGGAATCGATCACTTGATCAATCCGAGGTAATGGAAATGGATCTTTTGGGCACGCCTTGTTGAGGTTAGTGAAGTCAATGCACATGCGCCACACCTTGACCACGGCTGGCTCGTCTTTCTTCTTTTCCACCAAGACCGGATTGGATATCCAGTCCGGATGCAGCACCTCCATAATGAACCCGGCTGCAAGCAACTTAGCCAGCTCGTCCAGCACCACTTGTCTCGGTCGTCTGAGAGACGACGGGTCGGTTGCCTCACCGGTTTCACCTCTGGCCTAACAAATAAAGAGTGCTCTGCCAACTCCCTCGGAACACCAGGCAGGTCCTTAGCCGACCATGCAAAGATATCCCGATTCTCACGGAGGAAGTGACAGAGCTCGCCTTCCTATTTCTCGCCCAGCCCGGTCCCAATGATGGCCATATGCTCTGGGTGCTCCGGGTCAATGGGGATCTTCTTGGTCTCCTTGGGCACCTCGAACGCCGCAGTTGAGTCCGGGCTCATCAGTCCGGACAGGCCGAGACTGCGCCATTGCCACCACTTGATGCAGCTTCTTCTTCTCAGCTGCGATCACCAAAGACTCGGCCAGATTAGACCCCGCCGAGGCACACTGAATGGCTCGCTTGTAGTCACCCGAGATGGATATGATCCCATTAGGCCCTGGCATTTTCATCTTCAGGTATGCAACATGGGTGGAAATCATGAACTTGGCCAGAGCCGGCCTTCCAAGCAATGCATGGTATGCACTCTCCAAGTCCACCACCTCGAACTCGATACTCTCAACTCGGCAATTTCCTTGGTTCCAAATGCTACATCCACCCATATCTTGCCCATGGGTGCACAGGAAACGCCAGGCACAATCCCATGAAAAGTACAACTGCTTGGCATCAACTGATTAGGCGATATGCCCAATTTCACCATTGTGTCTCGGTACATGATGTTGATGGCACTGCCATTGTCCACCAGAACTCGGGTGAACCTCACATTGTTGGTAGGCCCACACAACGTTGGATCTACCACCAGGGCATACTTTCCAGGGCTCGGCATGATCCGAGGTGTGTCCTTTCTGCTCCAAGTGATCTCCTGCTCAGACCAGTTCATATAGGTCGGCACCACCGGCATTACTGCATTCACCTCCATGGCACGCCTCTGCACGCTCTTCTTGTCAGTTGGCTCGGTCACAAAGACCACATAGCTCGCATGAACCTCTCTATAGTCATTTCCGGGGTATTCATACTGCTGACTTGGTCCGGCACCATTGTTGTTGTTATTACCTCGGACATTCACAACATTCACGGGTCTTGCTGCTGCAGGCCTCGGAAGAGGTGCAGTGGTTATCGGGGTAACATTTGCTCCGGACAGATTGGGTGGGACCTCGGCTGAAATCTCTGAGGTGGTGGTCCTGCTCTGATTCCTCCGGCCTTGCCCCTTCTTCTCTGATTCTGCGGTTCCAGCTGCACTGCCGGGTTGAATGGTTGGCTGGCTTGCGCGGGTCGGTCGTATGGTAACAGCACGGACCATCTATCATTGATTCATAGGTCATGGGTGGCTCCGGGTTCGGACTAAATGCCGGACCATTGATTTTTGGCCTCTGGACACCTCCAGCTCCGGGCTGATCCGGGTTCACCGCTGCAACTTGGTTCGAGGTGTATGGATAGTCCGGCTCCCTCCTCTTCTGTCCGAACTCCTGCGGTCATTACACCTTGGTCCGAGCCGGTTGTTTATTGGCTCCCTCCTTCTGTTACGTGCTCCTGCCTCTGCTGCTGGCTGCATCGGATCACCCAGGCATAAGAATCTGCAACCGGATTGTTTCTGCTAGGGATTCGGCATATCTCTCTGGAGCCTCTGCCACAGCATGCTGCCATGTCGACAACCATCTGCAAACCAGGAAATGGCCTGTGCCTCTACCACTCCTTCACAGGAATTCCGAACATTGCTCCACCGAGTTAAGAATTCTCGGTCAGTTTCATGATCATCTTGCTTACATGCCGCCAGGAGCTGAGGTCGGTTTGGCCTCTTGTATGTACTAGCAAAGTTGCTGTTAAACGCCAGCTCCAAGTCTATCCAGGAGTTGATACTATACTCCGGCAAATTATTCAGCCAGATCCGAGCTGGACCTTCCAACATGTGCGGGAGATACCGGACCGCCCATCGGCGATTGCCCCCCGCAATGTGCACCGAGGATACATAATCTGTCAGCCAATCTTGTGGCTTGGTGCTCCCATTGTATGGCTTGGTGTTCCGACCTAACTGGAACTGAGATACTGGTGGTGGTGGCTCCTTCATGATCCGAGGTCCAAAACACGCCGGACCAGGAGGGCCTTCCTCCTCCAGTTGCTCAGACAAGTAGATTCTATCCAGCTTGTTACGGACATCGCCTGGAGCTAACATCCGACCTCCTATCCGAGGTCCCAACGCCCCATCCACTCTGTGGTATCCAGCTCGCGCCATGGCCGAGTCTCCATCATCATATCGGTCATCGCCTTGACCGACGTTCTGAGGTTGCTGAACATACTCCGGCTCTCGCTGATATTGCCCCTGCTGCCGGGTTGTTGCTGATACCTCGGGGGCGGAGGTGGTTTACCTCGGCCAGCCGACGCTGCTTGCCGCCATTCTGATTTCCCTGACCGGAGTTACCCTTAGCTCGGCTTGCATTGCCTGGGCCGGGGTTTCCCTTAGCTCGGCTAGCATTGCCCTGGCCCACCTTCTGCTTTGCTGCTAGGACTGGATCATACATCTGCAGCTGCTTGTTCTGACCCGAGGTGACACTCCGGGCTCGATCGGCTCCTCCGACGAGTGGAGACGAGGCTTGCCCCTTGGACACCTGACTAACTGGCCTAGCTGAATAAACCATCTCTGAATCACCAGCCCCGGCATATGCTCTGCGGAGAGCCTCATTCTGCTGGTTAGCCACATACTAACTCATTGACTCGCTTCTGCTGCGCACGCCATGCATCTCCAGTAACCCGGATAGCTCGGCCCTGCCTGCCTCGGCAGCTCTGAGGTTCTTAGCAGGGGAACTATACACCGGCCTTCCAGTGACACGCGACTCTCACTCCTAGCCGAGGTGGTAGGTCGAGCCTCCCTGTTTATCTCATCATTGAGCCCCTTGCCTCTCTGCCGCACCTCGGCTCCCCTATGTGTATCAACTGCTACCGGGGTGAAGCCATTCGCTGCATTGTACTCACGCAGATCTCTATTGAACTCATCTCTAGCTGTTATCATTGCTACAGCCTCCTTCTGCAACAGGACACGCTTTGCCTCTAGGTCGGCCACAGTCACCACTACATCCACTCCTGGATTTACTGGGTCTGCCAGTGTCCACTATCTCTACCAGGGTCGCACCTCGGCCCTGCTCTGGGGTGCCAGGCAGTCTTCTCTAGCCTGGGCTTTGCAGATCTCACCTTAGCAACCTCGGCCGCCTTGGATTGGCTGGCATCTACTTTGCCAGCGGCGTCAACCGGACCTGTCATCATCACCTCCACGCAGCTCTCGGGGCGAGTGATACGCCGACCTAAAGCCGCGAGGAGAGGAGTTTCGTCGTCCACGAGCACCTGCTCCGGGTACCCGCGAACAACCTCGACAGCAACGTAGTGACGAAGCTGCCGAGCATCATGGTGAAGCCGTGCTCGGGGAAGGGCTTGCCGGCGAAACACCCCGCGTTGTCGCTGATGAAGGTGAACTCTCCGATCTTGGCGACAAGCCCGGAAAGAACACGCTCGCCTGAGCCCGTCCGGATGAAAACTCCCTCCAACGCCTCAATCTGCCCCACGGTGGGCGCCAACTGTCGTGGTGGGATCACGGCAGATGCCATAGGTATGGCTAAGATGGGGCCGAATGGTCGTTGGGGGAATCCGGGGAGGGTTTATGCACTCAAGAAGTGCACACGCAAGAACACGCAAGAACACGAACGAAGAACCAAGAAAGCAAGAACACAAAGCACACCACGATGTACCCTGCTTCGGGGCCCTCTTGTGGAGGTAACACCCCTACTGCAGCACTATCCTACTCAGTGTATAGCTCAAAGTGACAAGTACAAGCTGCTCCTCGAGCTGTATGATGCTACAATGGTGAGAACTTGAGGTAAAAGATGGAGCTACGGGAGGAAGAAGGCACTCCGAGCTGAATCCGAGGTGTTTCCGGGGTGTTCCGAGCTTCCTCTCTCTCTTTCTTTCTCTCTTGATCAACTAGTTCCAGCGCGGGGGGGGTCTCTCTAGCAGGAGGGGGTGAAGCCCACTATATAGGCCAGCCGGGTTACCATTGTGCCCCTCGCGAACACTGTTGCCATGCCTCTGCAACGGTCACCACCGTACCACCGTACCTCGGTCAGGGACAAGACGTGGCTTGCCCATCTCCTGTAGCCTAACGGCAGAACTAGCATGTCCCCTCTGACCGAGACAGGACGTGGCCTGGCAGAGCTACCTCGTAGCCTTTTCCCAGATCCCGCGTGGTCAGCGGTCAGAGACGTGCAGGCCCGCCGAACCCGGGCACGCCTCTGCCAGGCTCCTTGACAGACGCTCCCGTGTCAGGCGCTCTTGTACCCGGCTGGAAGTGACAGGAGCATTGACTCCTGCCCGACCTACAGCCTACCACCTCGGTTAGCTCGGCACGGATGTGACGGCTCCGTACCTCGGGTCTTGCGCTTAAGATCTTTACCAGGTCGGATCTTACTTCCTCCCCACAGCTTCTCCTGCTCTCACAACACAAACCACTGCACTGAGGTAGTTAGGTCGGCTGAACATAGCTCGGACAGTGAACCTCGGCCCTGGCCAACAGTATACCTCGGACCCCTCTAGACCAACAGTATACCTCGGACCCCTCTGGGCCATGATAGGTCGGCCCTTTCCGTACCTCGGCACACCTTCGAACTCCACTTTATGCCAAGCCTTGACCCTACCCGGGGATACTCCCCCGACAATTTTCCACCTCCCTTCTTGGCAAAAGGCACCTCATAAGATAGATTATTCAAATTAGACCAACTAGTAACAAAGCCATGCCTCCCCATGGAAGCAAAATCGAGCCTCTCTAAAGGAAGCTGCAAATCATTAGGGAGAGCTACTACACCATGCATAGCTAATAAACGAGAAGCAATGAGTCCTCCACAAAATCCACCTTTCTCGCGATTGGCAGCAATGCGAAAGGCTATCAGGGCACCCAAATTATAACTCTTATCATGTTGCAAGGCTGCTGCTAGGAAAGCTAAATCAGGAATGGATAATTTATTTGCAGT
Source organism: Poa pratensis (assembly GCA_947311845.1). NCBI lineage: Eukaryota > Viridiplantae > Streptophyta > Magnoliopsida > Poales > Poaceae > Poa > Poa pratensis. The sequence goes on along the minus strand of CAMZMU010000076.1, from coordinate 7,908,719 downwards.
CTTCCTAGCAAGTACACACCTCGTAATGAAGTAAGCAAAATATCGAATGCATGGAAATTGAATACTTCGAATTTTACCGCTTTCATCTGAGTAGGTTCTTCCTTGACATATTACCTCGTATAGGTCCGTCAAATGCTTGGGTTGCCCATGTATCTTCCCTCGTGATCCCCATTACGGCACCCTAATTGCTGCACAAAAAGCATCAAAAGGCAAGTGGACACTTTTGTTGTAAATTTTATAGTGAACCATAGGGTTAGGTGAAGACCAATCAAATCTAAAGTCCTGCACCACAGACACAGTTAACTTTGCATATTGGTAGGGTTCTCCCTCTACAAAATCACTCAATCCTGTATTAGAGACAAGAGTACGAAAATCACGCAAGATCCCCGAACTTCTCATAAATTCCAAGCATGGATAGCAGGATGGGAACACTCCTTCTTCACGATAGATCCCCATGACCTCAGGAACCACCAATTCATATTGATTTAGTTGGTGTTCATTTCCCTCCATCCTCTGAAATTTTTGACACATATCATAAAAATTATCTTTGAAGCATACAAATGAGGGGAACTACTATATGGACTTGCTAGAGGACTAAACATGCATCAAAACTGATTATATCAACATAAAACAAGCATGCATACTCACTTAACAAGTCACCTACAGCAGCAAAATACTCAAGGTATACTTTACTAAACAAAATTCTACTGGGATAAAAGGAGGAGTCACATACCGGAGAGCAAATGGTCCAAATTTCAGCAACAAAGATGGGCTGAGCAAGGAGATCGAAAAATATCGAGCAAGAGCAGCAAGAACACGGGTTTGAGCAATGGTGGTGTGTTTGGTCGGGAGAGAGAAAGAAATGAGAGGAAGATGGGTGAGTGGAGGGCCAGTTGGGGCCCACACCATGCCACGGCGCGGACCACACCCCTGCCGCGCGGTGGGGTGGTGTGGTGGCATGGTGGGTCCCCCTGGTCAGCTCCAGGCACTCCCACATTCCTCTTTAAAAACTAATATTTATGGTATAATTTTCAGAAATTTTTGAAAACTTTCATTTTGCACATTTTCTAGATATTTAAATAATAGACTTAGAGCAGAAATAGAATTTTATAAAGACCAGTTTCAACTAAAACTTTGCAAGTTCAGTAACACAACAGTAGGTAAAACAAAGTTGAAGAAAGAAATGCTGTTTAGCTCTTTTATGTATGCAAATACATTTGATAGCAAGGTTGATCAAGTCTTGGCACCAAATAAATTTACATGACACAAATGATTTAAACATCATGAAACACTCATGTTACCTTGTATTGTATTGATATGGATCCAATCATAATGTTTTGATATCCTTCTTGATGATCATATATAGGGCAATCAATACTTCCCACTTTGATAGTTTTAAAATTGAAGATAGTATTGACTCCATAAATCTTGTCAACTTTCTTGGGGAAATAAACAGTATGTTCTTTATCATTAACATTGAAAGTTACTTTTCCTTTATTGCAATCAATAACAGCACCTGCAGTATTTAGAAAAGGTCTTCCAAGAATAATAGACATATTATCATCTTCAGGCATTTCAAGAACAACAAAATCAGTCAAAATTAAACAATTGTTAGCTACTTGAACAGGGACATCCTCACAAATGCCAACAGGAACAGCAGTAGATTTATCAGCCATTTGCAAAGATATATCAGTAGGTATCAATTTATCAAGATAGAGTCTCTTATAAAGAGAAAAAGGCATAACACTAACTCCTGCTCCCAAATCACATAAAGCAGTTCTAACATAATTATTCTTGATGGAGCAAGGGATGGTTGGTATACCTGGATCTCCAAGCTTCTTAGGAACCTTGCCATTGAAAGAATAATTAGCAAGCATAGTAGAAATTTCCTCATTAGGAATTTTCCTTTTGTTAGAAACAATATCTTTCATATACTTTGAGTAAGGAGGCAATTTAATAGCATCAGTCAAAGGAATTTGCAAAAACAAGGGTTTCATCCATTCACAGAATTTATTATAATGTTCTTCTTCCTTTGATTTTAGTTTCTTAGTTGGAAAAGGCATTTGCTTTTGAACCCAAGGTTCCCTTTCATTACCATGTTTCTTAGCAATGAAATCTTCCTTAGTGTACTTTGTGTTTTTAGTATGCTTTTCTTTATCAAGAGCATCATTTTTATCCTTATCACTATCAAGTTCATTACCACTTTCAGTTTCAGCATCAGAGATAGATATACTATTAGGATCATTAACAGTTTCAGAGGATGCTACAACATTTTTATGTTTCTTCTTTTTCTTAGAAGGAGAAACTGGATTTTCAGCTAGTTGAGAATCTTGTTCAATTCTTTTAGGATGTCCCTCAGGATATAAAGGATCCTGAGTATGAGCTCCACTTCTAGTGCTAACATAGACAGGTTTTAATTTTTCCTTAGAAGTATTGGCTAACATGTCTTGTTGCACTTTAGTGAGTTGATCAATTTGAGTTTGAACCATATGGAAATGTTTAATAAGCATCTTAACATCATTGGAGGTTCTCTCCACAATATCATGCAACTTACTAATAGCTAGAGAATTTTCATGCAAATGATTCTCTACTCTCATATTAAAATTATCTTGCTTAATAACATAATTATCAAATTCATCTAAGCATTGATCAGGTGGTTTAGAGTAGGGAATATCTCCTTCATCGAACCTGTGGAGAGAGTGAACCTCAATTATGGATGGATGAGGAATTGGCTTACACAAATTTCAATAGGTGGAAGGTTCTTCACATCTTCAGATTTAATACCCTTCTCAATGAGAGTCTTCTTGGCCTCCCTCATTGTTTCATCATTCAATTCAATCATACCTCCCCTCTTCTTTGATATTGGTGTCGGTGTAGGTGTGGGGGTCGGCGCAGGTAGAGTCCAATCATCATAATTCTGGCTGATTTTAGCCAATAATTCTTCAGCTTCTTCAGGGGTTCTTTTCCTGAAAACACAACTAGCACAACTATCCAGATATGCTCTAGATTCAATAGTTAGTCCACTGTAAAATATATCAAGTAGATCATGCTTTTCCAAATCATGTCCAGGCCGAGCTCTGATAAGAGAGCAAAACCTTGTCCATGCCTCTGGAAGTTTCTCTTCATCTTCCTGGTCAAAGTTATAAATTCTTTGCAAAGCATCATGTTTAGCACTAGCAGGGAAATATTTCTGAAAGAAAACATCAAGCAAACCAGTAGGACTAGTAATAGAACCAGGAGACAAGTTGTTATACCAAGCTTTAGCATCATCTTTTAATGAGAAAGGAAAAATCTTAGCAACAAAGTAGCTACGCTTCTTAATATCATCAGAAAATAAGCCACTCAAAGTAGAGAGCTCATTCATGTGCTCTACAGCACTTTCACTCTTAGTGCCACAAAAAGGAGTTTTCTCAACAATAGATATATGAGATAAATCAAGAGAAAAATCATAATCCTTATCTTTAATGTTTATAGGAGAAGTGGCAAACTTAGGATCAGGTGACAATTTGTATTTAACAGCATGTTGTGCAAGAAAATTTCTCATATTACTTGCACCAGTAGTAGCATTACATTTATCAATAAAATCATCATCAAGTTCCACATAAGTTTCATCAGGATCATCATCACAAGTATAATCCCTTAACTCAGGTGAATAAACAGGAGTGGTTGGACTTCCATTAGGTGTTCTAGTATTTTCAAGTTGTTTAGACTTAGCAATAGCAGCATCTAAAAGTGGACCTAATGAAATATTCTCATCAATCACAGTAGAAGCATCATCAACATTATCAGAGGCAATTTCAGATTCAGCAGTAGTACCAACACGTGAAGATTGTGGTGGTGTAACAAGTTGACTCAATACAGATGGTGAGTCAAGAGCAGCAGAGGTACTAAGTGTCGTACCTTTTCTTGTAGTGGAGGGCAATACATGGACCCTCTCATCACGAGCTTTACCCATGATGAATAAATTTCAGCGAGCAGTGTAGATCACAAGTGAACTCCCAAATAAAGCTATGCTCCCCGGCAACGGCGCCAGAAAATAGTCTTGATGACCCACAAGTATAGGGGATCGCAACAGTCTTCGAGGGAAGTAAAACCCAATTTATTGATTCGACACAAGGGGAGCCAAAGAATACTTGAGAGCCTTAACAGCGGAGTTGTCAATTCAGCTGCACCTGTGAATAGTCTTGCTCGACACAGATTATCAGTAGCAACAGTTTTATAGCAGTAGTAGCGGTGAAATAACAGCAGCAGTAAATAGAGACAGCAGTAGTGATTGCAGTAAACAGTAGGATTAAAACACTGTAGGCATAGGGATGGATGTACGGGCGCTGCATGGATAAGATAGCTCATATAATAATCAAGACATAGGCATTGCAGATAATAATGATAAAGCATCCAAGTACTAAGTAAACGTAGGCATGTGTTCCGTATATAGTCGTACGTGCTCGCAATGAGAAACTTGTACAACATCTTCTGTCCTACCAGCCGGTGGCAGCCGGGCCTCAAGGGAATCTACTGGTAATTAAGGTACTCCTTTTAATAAAGTACCGGAGCAAAGCATTAACACGCAGTGAACACATGTGATCCTCACATCGCAGCCATTCCCCTCGGCTGTCCCAATTATTGTCACTTTGGGACCGCGGGTTCCGGACAACAATATGTGTATACAACTTGCAGGTATGATCAATAAACAGTGCATATCATTGTGAAACAATAACATGTTCAGATCTGAAATCATGGCACTCGGGCCCTAGTGACAAGCATTAAGCTCAACAAGTTGCAACAACATCAATAAGTACTAACAACGGATACTGGGCACCATGCCCTAATGATCTTATAGCTTATTACATGAACAATCTCATCCAATCCCTACCATCCCCCTCAGCCTACAGCAAGGAATTACTCACACATGGATGGGGGAAACATGGATGGTCGATGGAGAAGCGTCGGTGATGATGATGGCGATGATCTCCTCCAATTCCCCGTCCCGGTGGAGTGCCAGAACGGAGTTTCTGGTCCCCGAAATAGGTTTCGCGATGGTGGCGGCGTATGGTGATGTTTTTGGATGAAGTGGACGACCCCACGACGTTTTTAGGTCAGAAGGGTTAAGTAGTCGAAAGGGGGACTCGGGGAGGTGCCCGAGGCGCCCTCCTCATAGGCTGGCGCGGCAGGCCCCTTGGCCGCGCCACCATGTGGTTTGGGCCACTCGTGGCCCATCTCCGCCTCCCCTTCTGGCTCCGTGAGTCTTCTGGTAAAATAGGAGGTTTGCGATCTTTTCTGGTATTTTTCCCGAAAGTTGACTTTCTGCACAAAAACAAGACACCAGGGCAATTCTGCTGAAAACAGCGTTAGTCCGCATTAGTTGTATTCAAAACACACAAGTTAGAGGTAAAACAATAGCAAAAGTGTTCGGGAAAGTAGATACGTTTTGGACGTATCACGGCCCAGGGTGGGCCCGCGCCCCCCTATGGCGTGGTGGCCCCCCTCGGCCACCGACGCCGCCTCTTCGCCTATATATTCTCCGCGACGCGAAAACCCTATTACGGTCAATCATATTCCACGAAAAGTTCCGTCGCGGCCGTCATCGTCAATCTCAGATCGGAGGAGTTCTGAAGCTCTTCCCGGCACCCTGCCGGAGGGGAGATCATCGCCGGAGGGCTCTACATCACCATGCCTGCCTCCGGAGTGATGCGTGAGTAGTCCACCCCTGGACTACGGGTCCATAGCAGTAGCTAGATGGTTGTCTCTCTACCTTGTGCCTCCATGTTTAGATCTTGTGAGCTGCCTAACATGATCAAGATCATCTTATTGTAATGCTAGATGTTGTGTTTGCTGGGATCCGATGAATATTGATACCATGTTTATTCAAGTTGTTTATCTATGTGCTCTTGATCTTGCATGCTCTCCGTTGCTAGTAGATGCTTTGGCCAAGTAGATGCTTGTGACTCCAAGAGGGGGTATTTATGCTCGATAGTGGGTTCAGTCTCTAGATATCTGGATCAGTGACAGAAAGGTATAAGATGGTAGATGTGCTGTTGCTACTAGGGATAAAACATTGGTGCAGTGTCCAAGGGCACTTGTATTGATTACATTACACACTTTACTTCATGCAATAATCTGTTGTTAGCAACTTAATACTGAACAGGATGCGGATGCTGCCTTGAAGGTGGATTATTTAGGCATAGATGCGGTTGGAATAACGGTCTATGTACTTTGTTGTAATGCCCAACTAGATTTCATAGTAGACATCTTGGCATGTATTGCATTGTTATGCCCTCTCTATTTGTCAATTGCCCAGCTGTAATTTGTTTACCCAACATGCTAGTTATCTGTTCTGAGAGAGACACCACTAGTGAACTGTGGACCCTGGTCCAATTTCCTCATACTGTTTACACAACCTGCTGCAATCATCTGTTTCCTGTTACTTGCTGTTTTTCCTGCTGTTTTCCACACCATACGTTTAACTCTTTGTTTCTGCAAGACCGGAGAGATTGACAACCTCTCTGTTTCGTGTTGGGCAAAGTTCTGGTTTGTGTCTGTGCAGATTCCACGTTGGTGCAAGCTCCCTAGCGCCAGGGGGAGTCAACATCAACAACCTTCCGATAGATCGTCAAGTCCTACTGGATTGATAACCTTGGTTAAATTTCTCAAGGGAAAACTTCTGCTGTCTACATCATAACCTTCCTCTTGGGGTTCACCAACAGGTAGCCATCAGTCCCGCTTCTTGTTCTTGATTGGAGCGGCCTTGTCCTCGGGTTCATCCTCCCCGGGGAACTTGGCTTCTTCTTCAGCTCGAGCGCACCGGTCTGCAAGCTCCCAGAGCTTTCGAGCAGACTCGACGCGATGGATGCTCAGCTTCTCGCGCATCTTGGGGTTGCGGACGTTGGCGTGGAAGGACTGGATCACCAACTCCTCCTTGATGCACGGGATGGTGTTCATCTTCTGGGTGAAGCGCTGGATGAACTTGCGGAGAGTTTCACCCGGCAACTGCTTGAAGTCGTGGAGATCACTGGGAGCCCCCGGGCGCTCGTACCCGCCTTGGAAAGCCCCCAGGAACTGCTCCTTCAGTGCCCACCAGGAACGGATGGAACACTTGGGAAGGTTGAGAAGCCAAGTCTGGGCATCTCCCTTCAGGGCCAACGGGAACCAGTTGGCCATCATGACCTCGTCGGCCCCGGCAACCATCGCAGCCAGAGAGTAGATCTGCAGAAAGTCCCGGGGGTTCGTGGTGCCGTCGTAGCGGAGAACGTCGATCTTGAATTTCTTGGGCCAGTTGAAGTGGCGGAACTCGGGAGCGAGGGCGAGGCAGCCATCGGCGAGGTCGATGCCCCGATCTTCCCGGCGGTGACGTTCTCGGCGACGCTCGATGCGGGTGCACATATCTTCGTTCTGACGGCTGTTGAGCTCGTCACGGAGATCTGGGTTGCGCGAGGTAGACGACCCGATGGAGATGGCCTCGCCGTGATCGTGGTTTAGCCGATCAGCCATCGGTGGCGCGGTGCGAGGAGGCGCCGTCTTGGCTTGACGTTCACCACGAAGCTGGCCTTGCGGATCACGTGTTTTGTCTTGTGCTGCTCCGGGGTTGCCGACGGTGGGAGCTTGAGTGGGTTCGACCCACGGACCACCATCGGCGAAGTCGAGGAGCCTCTCGACGTGAGTCCTCCATTCTTGGTAGACCTTGGGGTCGCCGCTGCTTGGAGGGAACTGCATCAGTGCCTTGGCAGCGACTAGAGCATCATGGCGAGCTTGCACGTCCGAAGGCGAGTGCGCGGAGGTCTTGCTCTTGGATGCTCGTGGATCCCCGCTGGGGCGAACGCCGTGGTTCCCTCCTCCAGCGGTGGGCTCCTTGCCGGTGCCGTTGCAGACGCTCTTCTCCCCAGAGCGAGGAGGAGGCATGGTGGCGCCCTTTGGAGCCGCCGCTCCGCCAGGGCCGTTGTCCTTGTCGCGACCGTCCACTTCGTCCGGCGCCACCCTCTCCATGGGAGGCGGGGACGGAGAGGCGCTCCGCCGTGCGCCAGCAGCACGACGTTCAGCTGAAGCTTGGGTGCGTGAGGGAGAGACTGGCTTGGACGCCGCAGGATCTCCCTTCTTCCTTGGAGGCATGCTTGACGAAGAACTTGCCGATGAACTTGATGAAGATGAATCCAGCACTTGCGCCCCCTACCTGGCGCGCCAGATGTTGTGTCTCGTTGCACGGACACGGGAGTATAGGATACCCCCTTTTAGGTTCGGCACGGGGCGCGAAGGAGGCTGAGAATCGTCTTCTTGGGCGGAGTCTAGATCAAGCTCTCCTCTCCACGATCAAAGCATGCAACCAAAGGGACACAAGGAGCTACCCAGGTTCAGGCCGCCCGGAGGCTAAAAGCCCTACTCCTGCATGTCTGGATTGATGAGTTCTTCATAGTGCGGCTTACAATGGAGCCTCCCGGGCAGGGTACCCGGAAGGGTTTTGGCCCGAGGTAGAAGAAGGACAGATCCTGACCCGGAGGAGATCACCTTCCTCTCTACCTTCGCAGCCCTAGTCTAGTCTTGCTCTGGTTCTAGCTTGTGTTCGTCCTCTATTCGACCTCCTCCTCCTCCGTGCCTTGGTCCTCCTTTTATAGGCTAAGGGGTTGCCACAGGGTCACGTGAGGGGCGTGAGGGTCCTTCGGGGTGAAGGACCCTCCTCATCTAGTTTAGGGGTAGACGTGGCCTCTCCTCAGCCTAGCGTCTCCCTTGGGTTAGGTGGGAGCGTCCGCCTTGGGAGTGGACAGGAGCTGACACCACCACGGGGCGTGCTTCCCACCCGCGCTGCCTTCGCCTTGCTTCCCAAGTCTTCCGTGGTGAGGTGGAGTGCTTATCCACAGGAACGTAGGAAGTACCCGGGAGGGAGCCTGGCCTCCTGCCGGGAACTCGGGCTCTCGGGTCCTTCCTGGCCTTCTTGCTTGATTCGGGGACCCGGAAGGTCCCAGGACCGGAGCCCTTAGTCGATGCAGGCCTTGCGTGTCTTGACGGTGAACCCGCCAGCTTGACTTGAGTCTTGGTCTTGTCCATCTTCAACTTGGGCCCACATGGGGTGGACCCACTTTGGCAGTACTAGGGGAACCCCACGTTCCACTGTTGCGACAAAGTTAATGGAAGAAAATGAAAGCATGAATAAGGTAATTGACCTTGTGTCCATAAAGTATTGAGTATCGCAACGGAATATGTTCCGGAAACAAAACTCTACTAATGGAAATGAAATTGATCATAAAGATCATAGCATTTCAATAGAAAGTTTTCTTAAAATTGTAGGCATCAAGAATATTGACTGTCAGGTTACAGATCAATATTCATGATTTACTAGCCATGTTATTAGAACAAAAGGGCACCTACGAACTACGAAGAAAATGGGTGATCACGAGTACGAAATATGACTGAGAGTCATAAATCCCAAGTTTCATTTGAAATTATGAAATAAAAGTTATTTGAATTTCATTGAGTCAAAGAAGATTACTCAATTTCCTGTATAAAAGGTTATATGTGAAGAATGAAACTTTGAGAAGGGCATGAAGCTAATTTTGTCATGAAGAAAGTCTTAGACAAAATCAAATTGTTGACTACATATATGTAGACATGCTTATGCCTGTTGGATTTGTATTAGTAGGGGACTGATACATCGTAACTTGAATTTTTGAATTGATAAAAGATCAATGATTTTGAAATTAACCAAAATATCGAAAGGAATTATATTTGTATATAATTTGAGTGGGAGTCGAATAAGCTTGCCAAAACGAGTATGTAAAAGACATATTTTTTAGTGGGAGCTTGATGAGCTATTGCCTCATAAATGTGACTGACATTTTGAGTGGAAGCTTGATCATATCCTTATATGTAAATGACATATTATGGATGGTACTAGTAGAAATTAATTAGGATCAATTATGAATTGTGGTGAAGTTAAATATGATTTTAAACATTGACATCTATTTTAGATAGATAAAGAGTTTTAAAATAAGAGTCAAGATGTTATTCCTAGATTAGATTCTGATGAGTCAGAATAGAACGAGCCAAGGAAGAAAGTTCCTGGAAAATCTGGATAAAACAATTAGTAGATCCCTACACGATAAAAGTGGTTAGAAGATATGTTGCATTCCTATGCCATTACAATAGGCAGCAAAATATAAAACCATGTTATGTGCTCGACATAAAGTGATCCATGTTCTTGTGAGAAGAACAAAGTGCATAGGCGAATTTGTTGAAATTTGCTGATAGGTATATTCTCGGTATTTTAGAAAAAATGAGAATATGCATTTCAAGTCTGTAAAGGACGGTGAACTAAATTGTAAATGTTACATTAAGAGTTTAGACACCAACCTAGATGACTGAAAAGATCGAAATAAGTAGAAAGCTGGGTAAGACATGATATGATTGGCAATTCACCATTAGATCTACATAGGTATAAAAGTATATAGATACTGTGAAAAGAATATACATATGATGATTGGTAGAGGAAAATCAGTTCTCCGACGAAGTGTATTTCTAATGCACTTGGCTGATTAAAGAATCAGATTAAGCGCAGGCAAACAAAAGTCTCACTTAGTCACCAATAGTGTATGTAGTTGAATGTTATCGTGGTAACATGAATGATGCCAAATTAGGTGACATCAATGATTCGCAAAGAACATACAGATCTGTATGGTATAGACCGTTGATGAAACCTCTTCCACAAGCAGAGCATGACCAGATACGCTTATAAAGATGAGGCGCAATGATTAGATAGTAAAATGCAGCTAGTTTATTTGTACTCTAGTGCAAGTGGGAGACTGTAGGAGATATGCCCTAGAGGCAAATAAATATTAAGTATTTATTGGAATATCTCATTAAGTTTATAATAACTTTTTATACCATGCTATAACTGTATTAATCGGAATTGTTAATACACGTGTGGTATGTAAACAAACCAGAGTCCCTAGTAAGCCTCTATACAAACTAGTTCATTGGTCAACAGATGATCGAGATTTCCGATCATGGATATTTATGTCGATTGACAATGAGGTCAGTTTATTAGTGGAATAAGATGATGGACATACCCAACAAAGTATTGCAATAGGATTGTGTCACAAAGTTCATTGTTGCAATAGGTAGGTAATGTGGTAGCCTATTCCTCAGACCGTGAGATCGTATTTAATCACTATCACCGGAGGGTACTTTGGGTGCATCAATCGTCAGACCATAAATGGGTGACTAAAAAGGTGTACCTCAGGTATTCCAAAAGGGTACGTTGAGGCATATGGATCGAGAGCGGGATTTGTTCATCCGCGTGACGGAAAGATACTCTGGCCCACTCGGTGAGATTACATCTATAAAGCTGCACAGCGTATGACTAGGTCATGGAGATGTAATATCACAGAATGAGTTAAGTTGCTCTTGTCGGTAACAAGATAAGACAAAGCATAGGATGTTAACGATCGTATCTCAGACAAGGGTAGTATCGAAGGAAACAAAAGGAACGGATATCCATGTTAATGGTTCAACGATGATTATTTGTGGAATGCACAGGGATCGTCATAGGCATCCAGGTCTCACTGACGGTTATTGGCGAGCGAGGGGTCTCGACCATGTCTGGAGTATTCTTGAACCGTAGGGTAACATACTTAAGGTCTTGACGACGCTTGGAGATCGTTTTGGAAACATCGGAATCATAGAAGTGAAGAGACCCCGGAAGGGTTTCGGGAGAGACCGAAGAAAGTTCGGATGGTCCGGAAGTTGTTACGGAACCACGGGAGATTAAATAATATTCAAATATATTAATTAATGAATTATATATATTTAAATATTAATTTAATAATAAATAAAAGAGGAAAAATGGCAGCCCACCTTATTGGGCCAACCTCGGAAGGGAAGGCCCAAGAGGGGGCAGCTGCACCCCACAAGGGAGGGGGCGGGTGGGCCGAATGGGGAACATGGCCACCACGGCCAGGGTGGCCGGCGCACCCCCCTCCCCTCTCCTCTTTTGTTTAGTCCCACATGGGGGAGCTAAGGAGAAGGACACACCCCTTCTCCATATATAAACGGAGGCATATTAATTGTTTTAATATACAATAAATCCTCTTGGTCGAGATAATCCCTCCACCCCCTTTCTCCCTCTTCATCTTCCGTAAAGCGCGGTCCCCTATCAGGACTGCATATACGGGAGACTACTATACCGCAGTGCGTCGTCGTACTGCGGAATTCCACCCAAAAGTTCTAATTCCGCAATCTCGGCTAGATCGGGGAGACCGGGAGTCGTCGTCAAGCTCCGCACGTGTGCGAGTACTCGGAGGTGCTGCACTTGCGGCGCTTATGCATGTAAAATGCATACATGAACTTTGCACTTTAATTGCTTATATTCCAATCATATTTGCATCATATAAGGGTTATATCAATGTTTTATAATGATTTTTGGGAATATTCATTTATTTCCTATTTTTATGGAATTAACCCTGCACAGGCAAAAAACCCCGTTTTCTTATTTTAATGTTTCAGGGACCTAACGTCAACGAAATCACCTGGAATTTACGGGCATCAATATTTGGAAGGAAGAAGACCTGTGGGCGAAGGAAGCGAGCAAACGGAGGCTCGAGGGCCAAACGAGGGGGCCCACGCGGCCAGGTACTGTAGCCGCGTGGGACCCACCCATTTGGGCCTCGTGGCTCCGTTGCCTTCGATCTTTTCTCCACCGACATCGTCTTGACCTAAAAACGCCTATATAAAAGGTCTCCCGACGTTCTCTGGAAGGAGCGCCGCACAAACACAGAAACACCGAAACGGAGATCAGGAGCTGCAGATTGGAGGGGGAAAACTCCGGCGGGGCGCTGCCGGCGTGGTCTCCATCTTCTCCATCGACTTCTCCACCGTCTCCATGATGAAGAGGGAGTAGTCCACCTCTGGACTATGGGTTTGTGGAAGTAACTTATGTATCTCTCCTCTCTTGAGCTTCACTAATTAGCACCGTATGAGCTGCTGAACATGATTACGGTCACCGTTGTAATACCTTTGTGGTGGATCTTTATGAGTTAATATATGTTTGAGATTGCAATGTTTGTTTCAGTTATGAGTATAGATGCATATTATGTACCCCGTTCTTGTCTACTTGTTTTGATCAAGCATGTTTATGAGAGCGTGTGTGGGGGAACGTGTGCATTAGTTGGAGTAACGAGGGGTGGCTAGTGCAGTGAACGTGAGAGAAAGTTCTGCGATCCACTTTGGTATCTTTACCTTACTTTGTTGCCTCACTAGGGATAAACTAAAATACCATGCTACCGGAGATGTGGGCGTGACCATTGCCACTACTCCATGACTAGATCTAGCATGTTCTTATTTTCACTTCATGTCATGATACTTAATGCTATACTCTGAGTTATCTTAATTACTGAGGTGTTATGATTTAGTTCGCATCTTGGTGGGGTATAAGAGAGGTTAATAACCAAAAGATCTCTATGTTAGGACGTGATGCCCATATATTTAAGTAACTTGTTATCAAACCCTGTGTTGCAATCTCATATGTTAACTGTGTGTGTTCCATTGTCTACCACTTTATAAAGAGAGAGTGCATTTGTGAAACCATGAACCCCCAGTCCATTTTTAATCATAAGAAACACCTTTTCAACACCATATACCACTTTTCTATTTTCAGCCATCATTAAATCCGAAAATACAAAAATACTTTTCATCTTGCATACATCATTCAAAAACCCAAAAATATCATTTATCATTGCATCCACCATCATTGCATATTTATTTCTTGTTTGCATTGCATAACTATCCTGATATCATTCTTACACCTTGTGCTTGACAACCACAGGTGAGGTTGAGGACCAAAACATCTAATCTTGTTTTGTAGGTAACCAAAAGAAGGATAAGAAGATAAATCTACCACTTCAGATTCCCCGAGAGTTCGATATTAAACCCTCGAGTCACCCCTCGTGGGAAAACTGTCTTCCACTTACTATACACTCTGCACTTGGAGTCTCAACCTAATCCCGTTTACTTTTGCTGGTATCAAAGCCTTGCTCTTCGGGATCATCAGGCGCCAGGGGCGTCATCGTCGCGCCGTCTTCGTCTTCTTCGCGCCGAGGCTTCACGACCTTGAGGTCGGCTACAAGTTCGACTACACCGTCAACGTTCTCTCGAACGTAACGCTTTTCGGTCTACAAGAGGTATGTTACCGAATCCTTCCCGTTACCGCATTACTAGTAGATAGATCCTGGCTAAGTCTTGGTGTACGCTAGTTAGAAAAATTATTGTTTTCTGCTGCGAACCCTTCAGTGGTATCAGAGCCGATCTACGCGTAGTATTGCTGGTACGGTTAGAACACATGTTGAATGTGGGCATCGATCTTATAATTGTTACCCTCTAGCATGCACTTGTTTATGCCGACGGCATTGAGTTGATGAAGCGGCCCGAACCGACCTTACGCGTACGCTTACGCGAGACTGGTTCCGCAACACATATGGCTTGTACCATATATGCGGCTGGCGGGTGTTTGTCTCTCTCTCCATAGACGGCATATCATTTTCAATGGAGGGCCCGAAAGGGATTTAAAATAGACAATTGTTCGATCAGTGTTATGGTTGAAGTTCGCAAGTAAGAAACGGTTCTCTTGCGAAAGCCATAGCAGCCACGTAAAATTGCAAAAGGATAAAGTAGAAACGTCTAACTTTGTTTTGCAGAGGCATGGTTAATGTGGTATGGTCACGGTAAGTTTTACGAATTGTTCAAACTGTCGGCACAAGGAGGCGCCGTGGACTTTGGCGCCATGCCAGGGCGCGTGATCAAGATCAAGGCGCAAGACCATATCACATCGCACATTATTATTTTTATGATATTTGTCTTGTGTGCATTGTTGGATGTATGCCCAAAAGGCAATAAAGTTTAACATCTGATTCATAATTATGCTTCATGATTCTATGCTATAACTACGGTGACTCCTGAATATGTGATTCAGAGGAAAACTCATTCGCACGTGTAGAGACATGAACAGAATAAAGTATACCCTAGTCTTGCATTTTAGACTAATTCGTTGATTGCTTGAGACCACGTTTTCCTGGTCTGGGACATTGTTTATGTCAGCGTCAATGAGTGGCATATTGTTGGTGGAAACAATATGGCTGGGTAGACCCAAATCGTTGATATGCTAAGAAGATTCCAAAGTGTTTTTTGTCCTTAGTGCAATATCGCAGATGGTTATTATATGACATGTCCTTAGACCATGAGGTTATTAGGGTTATGTATACTGGAAGAATTACTTTGGTACTGTCAACCATCACGACCGTAACTGGGTGATCATAACGACAGTCACTGGGTGATTCCGAAGGTGTGCATATATCCTAATGTTTCAAGATGGAAAATTACTCCTCTATCAAAAGAGAGATACATCCAGGGCTCACTCGGTATGTATCCAATATGTTCTGCAGACAATGCATGATGAAGTTATATCATGTGGGATATCGGATTACGGGAACGAGAAAAGGAAACTTACCGGTAACGAAATAGACAAAGATATAGTGAATCAGGGATTGATTCATGGAAATATCAGGAATACTTTATCTCGGGTAAGTTCAGTATCGTGAGTAATGGGAATGACGAATTAATAATCAATAGGTTCAACAGAGTGTCATTCGCATAACGGTAGCAGTTATTCAGGTAGCCCATGTACCTGACCCTGGCCGGTGATTAGATGGAAACATCTAATTATAGCTACACGTTATCGAACCTGTAGGGTAACACGCTTAAGTCAGTTCTAGTTTGCTGTGTATATGGTTGGTCTGGATACCGAGAGAGTATCACCGGAATGGTTTCTGCGTGGTAGATAATATCTTTATCAGAGAGATTGGATTATGCAGACACTGGGTGTCTCGGGGTAATAGAAATAGTTTCTATCACTAGTCGGATTTATTCTGAGAGTTTATATAAGAGGGAAATATTTATCCAGAGTATTTTGTCTGCGGACACTGGGTGTCCCGGATCATGTAAAAGTGTTTTATATGATAAGTAATTAATTCGGGGAATATTCTATAAAAGGAAATATTAAAATAAGAATTAATTAGACAAAATGTTAATTAGTTAAATATTAATTTATTTAATTGATAAATAATTATTGGAAAAATATTAAGGCCAATAAAAGGTGGCTGCCACATGGGCCCTAGGGCCCACATGGCAGCCGCACCACCACTGGGTGGTGGTGGGCCGAGCCGTGGGGGGGGGATCCCCCATAGGCCGAAACCCTAGTGGGCCGAAGGGCCCATGGGGGAGGCGACCGGCGGCGGCAGCGGTGGCCACATGGGCCGGGCGGTGTGGCGGGCCACACCTGGGGTCGGTGCGGCCGGGCGGGCCCCACCCGGGGCGGTGCGGCGGCGGCCCCACATGGGGCGGTGCAAGGAAAGAGGGGGGAGGCGAGTTGGAGTCCAACTCCAACTCCCCCTCCCAAACCGAATTGGGCTAGGGGTCTTTCCCCTTGCCCAAGTCCCTCCACCCCCTTGGCCATCTATATAAACCCCACCCCCTCCTATTTGGAGACACACAAGTTTAGATCTCTTCTAGTTGGATTAGAGGGAACCTCTAAATATTTAGAGGGATCCTCCCCGATTAGATCTAAATATGTAATCTCTCTCTCCCTCCTTCTCTTGTGTTGAGATCTCCACCTTCATATACACCAGCGGTGAGTGCTTCAAGCATGGACAGTGAAGCCCTGCTGAACTAGTTCCAATGTATGCGTGCGAAACTCAGAGGGGTGATCCGTTGAGAAACGATTGACCCTAACTCACTTTGTTGGATCAAGGCGGGACGCAAGGAGTCTACGATATTCTCTCGGCTAGGCTTAGCCGAGGGAGTTCTTCCACAAGCTTCATCAATGTCGTCATCGACATCTCTTCCGCTTCAACGGTGTCGGTAACGATTTACAGTTGGATCAAATATGCATGTCTTGTTACTTGTATCTTCATAGTAGATCTTGGCTGTTGCGTAGTAGTGGCAAATTTTTTTGTTTTCCATGCACGCAATCCAATATGCATCCTATTATTTGCTACTATTAGATATACGACGGTAGCACTAATAGGATGATCCCTTAATTAAATACCAAAATTGTGTTCTCCCTTAGTGTGCACCACCAAGAAAGTTCTCCGTTATGAAGCACGCCGTGATGATCGGGTGTTACACATCTCGGCGTTCGCATATAGTGGGTGTAAACCACATTGCACTGCAGATACACTAAGGTTAGATTGGCGAGCATAGTATGTACAGACATAGCCTCGAAACACGTGAGATCGAAAGATCGAGCATGAGTCGCATGAATGATGTGATCGACATTTCGATGTCCACCTTTGCAGCTGTGCCGCCGGTCGTGACGATCGGGGTGGTACAGTGAATTGGGGTCGTGTAATCACTAAGATATTTTTAGGGATGACAATCTTAGTGGAGTCTGTTTGATAATTTGATTATAAACTAAACTCACCATTATAAACTTAGTCTTAAAAGTTCTTGTGAATATCTCTGTAGATTATGGCTTACTACAACGACACTTTCGAGTTCGGCCCGTTCCTTCGTGGTCCGTCACTTAAATTTGATGGGTCCAACTTCATCGACTGGTACCAAGAGCTGAGGGACACCCTCAACTACAATGGCATACTCTATGTGATAGAAGAACCTTAGGAGATCCACCAGGAGACTCCGTGGGCGAGGAGGATAATGATGATTATCGCAAGCGTCGTGATATCTCCATTTCTATCCAGTGCACTATGTATTGCAACATGGAGCCTTACTTGAAAAATCGTTTCAAGAATACCCAACCATTTGAGATGGTTGATGAGCTTAAGACAATGTTCATACAGCAGATAAGGCTAATGAAATTTGAGCACCTGGACTTGTTTCTTTCAATCAAGATGGAAGAAAATACCTGTTTTGAAAGTCATTTGAGGAAGATGCACGACGTGCATAGGCGCCTCACAGTTGATTTGGATTACTAGATGACAGACGAGTTTGCGATAGATGGGGTGTTGCGTTCACTTCCCCCCAGCTACAAAGACTACGTCCACACCTATGTTATGACGAGGAGTGAATCAGTCACTTTTCACCAGTTCATGAGCCAGATAAGGAATCTGAAGGTGGAGCCCATAGCAGGGGAGATCATAGACGGAGAAGGTATATATTTGATATACATGTTGTAAATGTTTTATCTTCCAAACACTTGTTACAGTTATTAAAGTATTTGATGCTTATTTTGTTTTATGAAAACATGACCCACTGTTGAGTGATTTGGAGGAGATGAGGAGATGATGCGCGGCATGCAAGACAGTTGATGGCCAATGATTGCGCGGATCACACATTCGCTGGTGTATATGAATGAAAGATGCGTACATATCTGAGGATCACGCAGAAAGTAAGAATCAAGTGTTTCCAAGCGATGAGGCATCAACATCATCAAAAACTTCCTCAAAAACACAGCTTGTAACAATAGGCATTTTTGGTTCAGGTAATTCTTGGGAAGCAAATTTAAATAATTCATTATGTGATTCACCCTCAATTTTATCAGTTTTAAGCACATTAGGGGGTTTTGGTTGATGCACTTTTCGAACATACATGAATTTTTGCTCTTTCCCCACAAAAGCTTTCTGCTTTTTAAACTTGATAGAGGAGAAAGTTGAACTTAGAGTATCCTCTAATTCACCTATCCTGAAGTTTTGGTTATCATGGCCAGTGCTAGCTTCTAAAATAGCAATTCTTTTATTAAGATATCCAAGTGATTCATTAACTTTGCTAGAACTACCAAGCAAATCCGGCAAGTTTTTCTCCAATGACTCCAATTTTTTTATAACATCTTCCAAAGTAGTCTCAATTTTAAGATCATTAATAAGTGGTGTTCCTACCAAACTTTCGATTATATTACGTGCTTCCAAAGCAGGAGTCCCCAGAAAGTTGCCTCCTGTCAGAGTATCTAGAACATACCAATACCAACTAGTGATACCAACATAAAAATTTCTAAGAAGGATCATGGTATAATATTTTTTAGCACATCTACGGTGAGCATCACTGATCCTATACCAACCATCTTTTAAACTTTCTCCACCTTGTTGCTTAAAGGACCGAACTTCAATTTCAGGGGTACTCATTTTAGCAAAATTAAAACAAAACAGAAAGATAACAACTTGAAAATAAAAGTAACTAATTTTTTTGTATTTTTGATAAATAAAGCAAACAAGACTTAAATAAAAATAAACTAAGCAAGACAATAACAAAGTAAAGAGATTGGAAGCGTGAAACTCCCCTTGCAGAAATCCTCTTGCTCCCCGACACCAAAAAGAGCTGTTGCAACGGCGCCAGAAAAAGAGCTTGATTGCGTGGATCACACGTTCGCTGGGAGACCCCAAGAGGAAGGTATGAAGCAGTGTAGCAGCAGTTTCCCTCAGTATGAAACCAAGGTTTAATCGAACCAGTAGGAGAAAGAAATCACTTCTGAAGGTTGTTGGTGGCGGAATATGGCACGGCGCAATACCAGGGAATCCGGCGCCAACGTGGAATCTGCACACAACACAATCAAACTACTTTGCCCCAACGAAACAGTGAGGTTGTCAATCTCACCGGCTTGCTGAAAACAAAGGATTAAACGTATGGTGTGGAAAACAGTAGTAAATTGCAGAGAATGAAAAGGAACAGTGTTTGCAGTTGGTTGTATTATCAGTGTAAAAGAATGGACCGGGGTCCACAGTTCACTAGTGGTGTCTCTCCATAAAAGATAACTAACATGCTGGGTGAACAAATTACAGCTGGGCAATTGACAAAATATTGAGCGCATGACAATGCATATATATGACATGATGATTACTATGATATTCATGTGGGCATTACGACAAAATACATAGACCGTTATCCAACAGTCTATGACTAATAATCCACCGCCAGGTTGTCATACCGAGTTCCCCGTTGGTATTAAGTTGCAAGCAACGGATAATTGCATTAAGTAATGTGCGTAATGTAAACAAATGCATTAGACCTAACGGCGTACCCTTAAGCTAAGCATCGGTTATTTTATCCCTAGTGGCAACAGCACATCCACAATCTTAGAAGTTATTGTCACTCTCCCAGATTACCGGAGGCATGAACCCACTATCTAGCATAAATACTCACTCTTGGAGTTACAAGCATCTACTTGGCCAAAGCATCTACTAGTAACGGAAAGCATGCAAGATCATAAATAACATATAAGATAGATTGATAATCAACTTGACATAGTATTCAATATTCATCGGATCCCAGCAAACACAACATGTAGCATTACAATAAGATGATCTTGATCATGATAGGCAGCTCACAAGATCTAAACATGATAGCATAAAGTGGAGAGACAACCATCTAGCTACTGCCATGGACCCGTAGTCCAAGGATGAACTACTCACGCATCACTCCGGAGGCAGGCATGGTGATGTAGAGCCCTCCGGTGATGATTCCCCTCTCCGGCAGGGTGCCGGGAAGAGCTTCTGAACCCTCCCGAGCTAGGGTTGACGGCGGCGGCGTCTCTGGAACTTTTCGTGGATAATGGCTCGGGTATTAGGGTTTTCGCGTCGGGAGAATAAATAGGCGAAAGGGCGGCGGCTGGAGCCACGAGGGCCCCACACCACCCCACCGCGGCAGGGGGGCCCGCGCGGCCCCATGGTGTGGGCGCCACGTGGCTCCCCTCCGTGTCTCCTCTGGACTCCGTCTTCGTGTTGGAAAAATAGGAGGTTCTGTCCAAGTTTCGTCCAATTCCGAGAATATTTCCAGACTAGCTTTTCTGGAATACAAAAACAGCAGAAAACAGGAACTGGCACTGTGGCATCTTGTTAATAGGTTAGTCCCAGAAAATGCATAAAAATGCTATGAAGTGTATATAAAACATGTAACAATTGGTATAATATCAACATGGAACATCAGAAATTATAGATACGTTTGAGACGTATCAAGCATCCCCAAGCTTAGTTCTACTCGTCCTCGAGTAGGTAAAACGATAAAAACAAAATAATTTCTGAGGTGACATGCTACAATCATAATCTTGATCAAATAATATTGTAAAGCACATGTTATGAATGAAGTGATCCAGGTCAATGGTCTATAGTTTGCTAGCAAGTAGATAATGAGCAAACAACTGAATCATATAAGCAAAAACTTTTCATGAATAGTACTTTCGAGACAAGCATCAAAGAGTTTTGCATAAGAGTTAACTCATAAAGCAATAGATTCTAAGTAAAAGGTATTTAACCAACACAAAGGAAGATTTAAGTTTCAGCAATTGCTTTCAACTTTCAACATATATATCTCATGGATATTTGTCAACACAAAGCATATAATAAGTGCAATATGAGCATATAAAAATTGTTGCACCAAAGTTGACACTAGTGTTTGCTTCTAAGATAGAAAGAAGTAGGAAAACTGACTCAACATAAAAGTAAAAGAAAGGCCCTTCGCAGAGGGAAGCAGGGATTAAATCATGTGCTAGAGCTTTTTAAGTTTTTGAAATCATATAGAGAGTAAAAATAAGTTTTGAGAGGTGTTTGTTAATTGTCAACGAATCAGAAAATGGAAAGTACAATATGACCCCTGCCAACCAGACTTTTAAGAGCGGCTCCCATGAAGGACGTTATTTCTACCAGCAAGGCAGATCATCCCTCTTTCTCTTTTGTTTACACATGCAGATATTTCACTGTTTGTCATTGCTTGACTGATAAATCAGGGCAAAAATGTGAAGAGAATTAAGCGGTTAAAGTTGTAATTAATTGGGACTGGGCACCCCATTTGCCAGCTCTTTTTGCAAAATTAATGGATAAGCGGATGTATATGCCGCTAGTCCGGTGGTAAAGTCTGTTTGACAGTTGACATAAAGACATCCACCCCGTCCTCATGAGCTTGGTAAACATTGACACAAAATAGGAGTAATAAAGTTTGAATAGTTTAAAGGTAGCACATGA
The DNA here is from genome assembly GCA_947311845.1 of Poa pratensis. Taxonomy (NCBI): domain Eukaryota; kingdom Viridiplantae; phylum Streptophyta; class Magnoliopsida; order Poales; family Poaceae; genus Poa; species Poa pratensis. Next base: position 7,886,784 of record CAMZMU010000076.1, on the reverse strand, counting down.
AAAATTTACTTGGAATGGCAAGAAATACCACATATAGGTAGTTATGGTGGACACAGATGGCATGGATTTTGGCTCAAGGTTTTGGATGCACGAGAAGCATTCCCTCTCAGTACAGAGTTTAGGCTAGCAAGGTTATTTGAAGCAAACACAGGATATCAACCGACACAGCAAGGCTTATATGAAAACATATTGCAAGCATTATAAGACTCTACACTGTCTTCCTTGTTAACCAAACCCTTTTACTAGAAAATATCTAGACCTTAGAGATACCAATCATGCAAACCAAATTTCAACGAGCTTTACGGTAGTTCTTCATTAATAGGTTTTAACTACATGATACAAAAGCTTAAACATGAACTACTTGATAACTCAAAACAATTGACAAGTATCAAATTATCCAATACATGATCTACAAGAATATGTAAGCTTTTTCCATTATACCATCTACCACATGCAACATTTTCTGTTCCAACCAAACACCAATCAATTTATTTCAACATAAACTCTCCAAACAATTATAAGTGAAGCAAGAGAGTACTTTCTTTAAAAGAACTAACAGCTCTGAATAAGAGATGCATGAAAACAGGAGCTAAAAGCATAGCAATAGCTAGATAAGAATACTCAACAAGTATAAGTGAAGAATAGGAGTATTCATATGAAAAAGCGGAGCGTGTCTCTCTCCCAATCAAGAATGCTGGGGTCCAATCAAGTTGACCATAAGAAAAATAAAATACTGAAAATAAAAGCACACAGACGCTCCAAGTAAAGCACATATGATGTGAAAGAATTAAAATATAGTTTCACTAGAGATGACCTGATAAGTTGCTGATGAAGAAGGGGATGCCTTGGGCATCCCCAAGCTTAGACGCTTGAGTCTTCTTGAAATATGCTGGGGTGATCCATGGGAGCATCCCCAAGCTTAAGCTCTTCACTCTTCTTGATCACATTATATCATCCTTCTCTCTTGACCCTTGAAAACTTCCGCCACACCAAACTCAAAGTAATTCTCATTAGAGGGTTAGTGCACAATCAAAAACTCACATGTTCTATAAGGACACAAACATGACCGTTACTTTTAACATTAGCTACTGCCACTGATGTTATGTGAAGCTCTTCACCCTAAAAAAGAATTCCACTCAACACTAGTAAAAGAGAGAATGCGAAAAATAAAAGACAGAATCTGTCTAAACAGAACAGTCCGCAAAGACGAATTTTTTCGAGGCACTTACGTTGCTCAGATCGAAAAACTTTAAACTAACGAAAGATGCGTACATATCTGAGGATCACGCACAAAAATTTCAGATTTAAATAATTTTTCTGTGATTTTACAGAATTAAAACGGTGAACAGCAGAAATCTGTTCCTGCGCAGAAATCCAAATCTAGCATCATCTTCCTATTAGAGGCAATACTTGGCACAACAATGCGATAAAATAAAGATACAAAGGAATTGTTACAGAAGTAAACAACTCCTTGACTCAAAAAAAAGAAAAATTGCAGAAATAAAATAATGGGTTGTCTCCCATAAGCGCTTTTCTTTAACGCCTTTCAGCTAGGCGCAGAAAGTAAGAATCAAGTGTTTCCAAGTGATGAAGCATCAAATCATCAAAAACTTCCTCAAAAACACAGCTTGTAACAATAGGCATTTTTGGTTCAGGTAATTCTTGGGAAGCAAATTTAAATAATTCATTATGTGATTCACCCTCAATTTTATCAGTTTTAAGCACATTAGGGGGTTTTGGTTGAGGCACTTTTCGAACATACATGAATTTTTGCTCTTTCCCCACAAAAGCTTTCTGCTTTTTAAACTTGATAGAGGAGAAAGTTGAACTTAGAGTATCCTCTAATTCACCTATCCTGAAGTTTTGATTATCATGGCCAGTGCTAGCTTCTAAAATAGCAATTCTTTTATTAATATCTCCAGTGATTCATTAACTTTGCTAGAACTACCAAGCAAATCCGGCAAGTTTTTCTCCATGGACTCCAATTTTTTTATAACATCTTCCAAAGTAGTCTCAATTTTAAGATCATTAATAGTGGTGTTCCTACCAAACTTTCAATTATATTGCGTGCTTCCAAAGCAGGAGTCCCCAGAAAGTTGCCTCCTGTCAGAGTATCTAGAACATACCGATACCAACTAGTGATACCAACATAAAAATTTCTAAGAAGGATCATGGTAGAATATTTTTTAGCACATCTACGGTGAGCATCACTGATCCTATACCAAGCATCTTTTAAACTTTCTCCACCTTGTTGCTTAAAGGACCGAACTTCAATTTCAGGGGTACTCATTTTAGCAAAATTAAAACAAAACAGAAAGATAACAACTTGAAAATAAAAGTAACTAATTTTTTTGTGTTTTTGATAAATAAAGCAAACAAGACTAAATAAAAATAAACTAAGCAAGACAATAACAAAGTAAAGAGATTGGAAGCGTGAAACTCCCCTTGCAGAAATCCTCTTGCTCCCCGCGCAACGGCGCCAGAAAAAGAGCTTGATTGCGTGGATCACACGTTCGCTGGGAGACCCCAAGAGGAAGGTATGAAGCAGTGTAGCAGCAGTTTCCCTCAGTATGAAACCAAGGTTTAATCGAACCAGTAGGAGCAAGAAATCACTTCTGAAGGTTGTTGGTGGCGGTATGGCACGCGATACCAGGGAATCCCAACGTGGAATCTGCACACAACACAATCAAACTACTTTGCCCCAACGAAACAGTGAGGTTGTCAATCTCACCGGCTTGCTGAAAACAAAGGATTAAACGTATGGTGTGGAAAACAGTAGTAAATTGCAGAGAATGAAAAGGAACAGTGTTTGCAGTTGGTTGTATTATCAGTGTAAAAGAATGGACCGGGGTCCACAGTTCACTAGTGGTGTCTCTCCATAAAAGATAACTAACATGCTGGGTGAACAAATTACAGCTGGGCAATTGACAAAATATTGAGCGCATGACAATGCATATATATGACATGATGATTACTATGATATTCATGTGGGCATTACGACAAAATACATAGACCGTTATCCAACAGTCTATGACTAATAATCCACCGCCAGGTTGTCATACCGAGTTCCCCGTTGGTATTAAGTTGCAAGCAACGGATAATTGCATTAAGTAATGTGCGTAATGTAAACAAATGCATTAGACCTAACGGCGTACCCTTAAGCTAAGCATCGGTTATTTTATCCCTAGTGGCAACAGCACATCCACAATCTTAGAAGTTATTGTCACTCTCCCAGATTACCGGAGGCATGAACCCACTATCTAGCATAAATACTCACTCTTGGAGTTACAAGCATCTACTTGGCCAAAGCATCTACTAGTAACGGAAAGCATGCAAGATCATAAATAACATATAAGATAGATTGATAATCAACTTGACATAGTATTCAATATTCATCGGATCCCAGCAAACACAACATGTAGCATTACAATAAGATGATCTTGATCATGATAGGCAGCTCACAAGATCTAAACATGATAGCATAAAGTGGAGAGACAACCATCTAGCTACTGCCATGGACCCGTAGTCCAAGGATGAACTACTCACGCATCACTCCGGAGGCAGGCATGGTGATGTAGAGCCCTCCGGTGATGATTCCCCTCTCCGGCAGGGTGCCGGGAAGAGCTTCTGAACCCTCCCGAGCTAGGGTTGACGGCGGCGGCGTCTCTGGAACTTTTCGTGGATAATGGCTCGGGTATCTAGGGTTTTCGCGTCGGGAGGAATAAATAGGCGAAAGGGCGGCGGCTCGGAGCCACGAGGGCCCCACACCACCCCACACGCGGCAGGGGGGCCCGCGCGGCCCCATGGTGTGGGCGCCACGTGGCTCCCCTCCGTGTCTCCTCTGGACTCCGTCTTCGTGTTGGAAAAATAGGAGGTTTGTCCAAGTTTCGTCCAATTCCGAGAATATTTCCAGACTAGCTTTTCTGGAATACAAAAACAGCAGAAAACAGGAACTGGCACTGTGGCATCTTGTTAATAGGTTAGTCCAGAAAATGCATAAAAATGCTATGAAGTGTATATAAAACATGTAACAATTGGTATAATATCAACATGGAACATCAGAAATTATAGATACGTTTGAGACATATCAAGCATCCCCAAACTTAGTTCTATTCGTCCTCGAGTAGGTAAAACGATAAAAACAAAATAATTTCTGAGGTGACATGCTACAATCATAATCTTGATCAAATAATACTGTAGAGCACATGTTATGAATGAAGTGATCCAGGTCAATGGTCTATAGTTTGCTAGCAAGTAGATAATGAGCAAACAACTGAATCATATAAGCAAACACTTTTCATGAATAGTACTTTCGAGACAAGCATCAAGGAGTTTTGCATAAGAGTTAACTCATAAAGCAATAGATTCTAAGCAAAAGGTGTTTAACCAACACAAAGGAAGATTTAAGTTTCAGCAATTGCCTTCAACTTTCAACATATATATCTCATGGATATTTGTCAACACAAAGCATATAATAAGTGCAATATATGAGCATATAAAAACTGTTGCAACAAAGTTGACACTAGTGTTTGCTTCTAAGATAGAAAGAAGTAGGTAAATTGACTCACGATGGCCTGCGTGCCTAGTTTGGCCGAACCAGTTTTCTGGTCGGTTTGTATCAGGTCGGGTTAGCCGCATGTGGCGCCCAAGGCTAGTGGGGCGTCTCCCCTAATCCTTATATACCCTAGAGCTGCGAGTTTATTAGGTTAGACCACGTTTAAGATAAACCCTAGATTGGATTGCTAAGCATTCATCTATATTCGAATTCCTCTTTGTTGCGATCAGGAATTCACCTCTCCACTTTGTTTCGATCTGGAGGTTATTGCTACCAAAGTTTGAGTGTGATCTGTTGTTCCACTGGGAATTAGTAGATTGCAGAACCGCTTCGTGGTCGGCGGCTACGTTGCACAAGTGTGAGGGGTTGTGAATATCCATTGGGTTGAAGAGCTGTTGCATTGGCAACATGGGAGCAGCCGGAGAGTTCGTCAGGATCTTGCAAGTTATCTTCCACCAATCATCGATTTACCCGCAGCTCACTGAGAAGATCGGGCCACCCCATATCAATAGCTATAAAAACAAAGCCTTTGTGTGCCTATTTATGTGGTCGTGTGATTTCATTTGGGAGTAGTCCGCTCGGGGATGCTAGCTTACGGTCACCTGTGCCTCAGGTCAATTTTTCGACCGACACCGTAGCACGGGACCTGTCGAAACAAGCCGCACCGCCGCCACACCGCCGGAGAGGGGGAAAGAGACCGCCACCTCCATCTCCTCCGCCACCGGCACCGGCCTCCCCGCCCGCGGCCGGCGCCCTGCCGCGACGCCTTGTCGCCCCGCCTTGCACTGATCTCTCCCTCCGCCGATCCGCCGCCACCCTGGGCATCCCTTTAAGCTCCGCCTTCTCCTCTTTATTCTCCGGCCGACCCCCCCCCCCCCCCCCCCCGCACTGTCCATGTTAAGTCTATTGCTCCCCGCCGACTCGCTCCATCCTCGCCGGATGCCTTCTCCTTCGCGCCTCCCTGGCGGTCGGCGCGGCGTCGCCGACGCCGGCTCGGTTGGTGGGTGGCGGTCGTGGCAGGAGAGGGGAAGGGAGAGACTTGTAACGTGGGTGGAAAATGGCGAGCGCCATGGAAGAGAAAAGGGGATCGAGAAAGAAAGGGAGAAGAAGAAGACGCGTAACGGGAGTGCGGTCCTCGCGAGATTGGCGTGTAACGTGGATGGGGTCCACGATGGATGCACGCGTCGCCCAGTGACCATGTCACCGGTCACCCTGAAAAGAGTCGTCCCCAGTCCGTTTGCCTCTTGGGTTGTGGCTTTTGGTTGTCTTTCGTGACCAAGTTTGTTATGGTTTTCTCCTAATTTTCTACAATTAATTAGACAATTCTCTTCTTCTTAATTAATAGACGAGGCACATATTTTGCCTCGGTTTTTTTTAAATCAAATCAAACGGTAATTTCTTATTTGAATTTTATTCCCCATTTGAGTTTAGGCTAACTATCCTATGTTTATCCAACTGCTCTGTGGAATTTATGTATTGTTTATCTATGTGTTATTTCAATTGTGTGTAATATATAAAAATATATTTTTAAATTTATATGAATTTTTCTAAAATGTTACAAATCTATTTGTTAGAACATTTCAGAAAACTAGTTGGCATGTACGTGCAACGCGCGTTTTCACAATTAAATGGGGGCACACAAATCTCAGACCAAAGCCAACGAAACTGGTGCACGACGATAAAGACGTGCTCATTGGGTGGCTTCTCGACACAATTATGTCATATCCTCAATATCAGACCCATATCCTTAAGAAGGACCTTCAATAGCGACACCTTCTCGGGCATCATTGCCTGCATGTAGAGGGGAAGAGGAAGAGCGCATGGAGTAGGCCGTGGAAATGAAGTTGGCGTCATCCTTGTCGGTGCTGTCTCGGAATATGCCCTCGACCCTGCGGGATTCATGTGGCGCTCCCCGAAAGCTACACCCTCGAGATTCATGTGGCCGAATTAAATGGAATTGGAATCCCAACAATTAATTAAGAGGTTCCAGTTGTTTTTCTACCATCAAGTTAAATTTTTAATAACATGTCAAAACAAGACATGGGTGATATACACCAAATTAAATGGAATAGAGACATCATTTATATTAATATCCCACACATTCCATATTTAGTTATTTAGGTGATAATGTAAAAGACCACTAAGCAACACGCTAGATGATGCAAACATGATCATGGATGGCATATTGACATTTTTCACACTTTTCTGATAATTATAAACATATAATTTGCAGCAGTTGGAGTTATACAACAAACGTTATGAATATAGCCATAATTGGCAAAATAGAAGGAATAGGAATAGACAGAGATGTACATGGGCTGGATCTAGCACACATCCGCGGCGGATAGCTTCGGGACGGGCTGAAGGTGTGCTGTTGGTCTGTGGCCTAACTGCTGGCCGAAAAACAGAGAAAAAGGATCTGTTGGGAAGGAACGAGAGACGATTGCCACTGGGCTGGGCTGGGCTGCGAGGCCGAAGTGGTCGTGTTCCATCAGGTTTGCAATCCTGTAACGTGCTCGTATTTGATTAAGGTTTGCTATATACGACAGAACATATATGGATCGAAAAACATAAGGATTGAACGATCAAGGATGGAAAAAAAACTGTTGGACCGGTCAAAGTTGTTTGGTGCTCGACGTCGGGACAATCTGGATGGTTGATTGACAATTGAACGCTACAGATTTAATATATCCCAACAAGTTTGATTTTTTAATAGTAATATAGATTAAGGAAAAAACGGAAGAGAAAAAAGTACTTTTTTTAGGGGAAGAAAAAAAGTACATAACGTGCATTCCGCTGCCCAGTAGATTGGCCACAAAATCCGGCCCAGTAACAGAGCAGCTGCGGATGAGTCCCCGCCAGTGCATGGGCAAAACCTATTCAGCGCCCGTTGCAAAGGTTAGCACCAAATCGCACACCCTGATCCTTGGTGGCGCAGTTAAATGGGCTGGCCCAGGTGGCGGTCGGGAGGAAGGGAGCTAACCGGCGACGAAGAAGAACACCACGCGAGGACCTCACCGTCGACGGGGACGGCGCGGCTGGCCGCGTCGTCGCCGGCCAGGCGAGGGATGGAAATCACCTTAGCCGGCGACGACGCGGCTGGCCGCGGCGGCACAGGTGGAGGTGAGGAATAAACTTATCTTGGGGGTGGGGGTCGGGTGGGAGGTTCGCCGGCGTCGGGGAAGAGGGGGGTTTAGAGGGATGCCGGGGGTGGCGGTGGGCGGCGGTTGAGGAAGGCGGGGCGGCGAGGCGGCGCTCGCGCCGCCGGCCACAGGTGGCGGCAGCAGGCGGCCTAGCCGGCGGAGGAGGCAGGGGGATTGGGGGAGGAGTAGGTGGCGGGGACTGGGGGCGGAGTAGGCGGCGGAGTAGACCGAGCGAGCGAAGGAGGCGGAGCGGCGACGCCGTCGGTGGTGAGGAAGATGAGGTAGCGGTGCGACGTTTGGGTGCGAACCGTTGCTTAAGGCCTAGAATAGGACCTCCCAGTGCACGCTAGTCGCTACGAGCGACGCATAGAGATAGTCCATTTAGTAACACGGCCCGGTCCATGGCCTATGTTGTACCGTAGCCCGGTCCATGGCCGCGAGCATTTTAGGGTTTTGAGGCTGCCGCTGGCATCATCGCCTCGCCGCCCGTCCCTTTAAAACCACGACGCGCCGCCTCTGGTTTACGGCGTCGCTAGGGTTCTGTCACGCAGAGAAGAAGAGAAGAGAGAGAGCTCCGAGATCCCGTCGTCTTCTTTAAGTCGCAGCCATGAGCCGATCGGGCCAGCCTCCGGATCTCAAGAAGTAAGCATAAACCACCTCCTCCTCCGTTCCAGATCGCGATATCCTCATGCTCATCTCTCTGTACTATGGTTCAGGTATCAGCGTACTGATTTGTGTTTATCTTCCTTTGACATAATCGCAGGTACATGGACAAGAAGCTACAGAGTAAGCGAGAAATCTGTTTACTATTTACCTATTTTTGCAATTCGTTTTCTCAGTCGTTCGATTTGCTTGTGAATCTTAGCAGTTATAAGTTTTTCGTGACCTATATACTGGTTTTTATTCCACCGCCCTACATGATGAACGTAATATTAAGGCTATGGATTTATCTCCAAATGAAGCTATATTCTGTCATAGTTACTCTGATAGGGCATTCAATGCTATTTTCATTTCTTATGTAGCATGTAGGCCAAACTAAGTATTATGATACTTGCTGTCTTTTTTAGTACTCTGTCAACGTGTTCTTCTTTTAGTGAATCGTTGTCCCTTTTAAACTCCATGTTGGTCGGCTGCTCTATATGATGATACTACGAAACAAGCTATGGATTAATTTCCATATGAGGCTCTTTTGTCATAGTTACTCTGATAGGTGGCCGTACCAATCTTTAGAGCTTCCTGATGATCCTCGGTTATTAGCTTTGCTGGATTCTTGAACTGATCGTTCTTTTTTGCCAGTCAAGATGAACGCCAACCGTGTTGTTATTGGCACCCTTCGAGGATTTGATCAGTTCATGAATCTGGTGGTGGACAACACCGTGGAGGTCAATGGGGATGAGAGGACTGATATCGGGATGGTGGTACGTATGCTGTCATTGTTAGTTTACTTGTCATTAATCCGTATGCACAATATGCTAAAACCCAATGTTAACTGCAGGTCGTAAGGGGAAATAGCGTTGTCATGATTGAGGCACTGGAACCAATTGCCAAGTCGCAGCAGTGAATTCCATGGAATCTGCCTTATTTTCAAGCTTCTTACTGGTAGTGTGAAAACTGATGTATATGATATTCATGCTCATGTTGTATCTTGACTAATGTCTTCTGAAAGCATTGTGATTTGAATGTGGATGATCTCTTACATTTTTGCTTCTAACTTCTGTTCCAATGTCATGGTTCATTGCTATTACATTAGTATGTTGAGTCGTCATCTTATTTTAGTAATGTATAACCCTTCTCATTATTGTTAGTACATCAATCGCTTCACTGAATTGAATCAGTTGTTTATCTGTTCTATCAGCAAAGCTGTGTTTGAGGTTTGGTAGTGTAGGATGTGTGTCAATGTGGTCAGTATCTTGTTTAAAATCTGTCAGTTACTCTTTCCTTAGCAATGTAAGATATGTTGTGATAGACTAAGTTTCTTTTCTCTTTTAAGTTGCTTTGTTTGGTATTAATACAGCGAGTTAGTTTCTCTTGGTTTGTTTCTCGCGCTTGTTGGTTTTTGGAGAAGTCATCTATAAAGCAAATAGGTTATCATGTACCAACTTTGTGTCGGAAGATGACTATATCAATTCTCGCCAACTAGCTTTTATTTTGGGAGTCTTTTGCAATAAGTCTTCTAATTTATAAACTGGTTGGTGACAATAGCTATTACACATTAGATTCCTTGTTAGGCCTCTCATTTGTGCTCAAATCTTAGATATCTTGTTTCTCCTTGTTAGGATTTCTCATAAATGCTTGGCGCATATTGATTCAGTTCTGCAGGATTGTGTGTATTGGCTGTACGCTTTAATGCTGTGCGTTTCTTGCCGAAAGTGTTTCCTGCTATAGCAATTTGTGGAGAGTGGGCAGTTAGGTTAAACTTGTTAATTGTTTTCCCTAACAATCATTTTCCTCTCATGTGACCTATAAAACCCTTCCTTTGATTTGATATTCTTCTTATAGTTTGTTTTAGTTTACTGTTCCAAAGAGTATTTTCTGTGAAGTGATTTAGTTTTGCAGGAATTGTGTGTATCGGCTTTACGCTCTCCTTTGCGTTTTTGCTGAAAGTTTTTCCTGCTATATCAGTTCGAGCAAAGTGGGCAGTTAGGTTAAACTTGATTATTTGTTTTCCCTAACAATCATTTTCCTCACATCTCACCTATAAAAACCATCTTTTGATATTATTTGTTGTGTTCAATGTTTTATTTACGAGTATTGGTGTGAATCTATTTAGTTTTGCAGGGATTGTGTGTATCGGCTTTATGCTCTCCTCTGTACGTTTTTGCCGAAAGTTTTCCCTGCTATATCAGTTCGAGCAAAGTGGGCAGTTAGGTTAAACTTGAATTTTTGTTTTCCCTAACAATCATTTTCCTCACATGTCACCTCCACAAAAATCATCTAATGATTTTATACACTCATCAATGTTTGTTGTAGTTGTGTACTATGATTATTAGTGTGAAGAGATTTAGTTTTGAGGGGATTGTTTGTATTGGATGTACACTTTCTGCTATGTCTTTTTGCTGAAAGTATTTCTTTCTGTATCAATTTGAGCAAAGTGGCCAGTTGATTTAAACTTAATTATTTGTTTTCCCTGGCAATTATTTTCCCTCTCATGTCACCTCAAGTTCGGAGTTTTTCGGTTGTATTTCTATTGAACCCTTATTTTCTACCTAATGATCTGGCTTCTTGCCTGCAGTAAGTTTCTTTCAAGGAATTATTACACAAGTTGGATTCCTTTTTTTTTTGTTGGTTACATTGACAAATTATGTACAATCTATATCAACTCCATGATGTTGAACTTTCCTGTGCCTTTTCTGGTGGCATTAACAGACGTGATATAGTTGAATATATTTAGTCAGTTATTCTTGAATAATCCTTGACTATTATATTGGTTTGTTTGAATAAGTTGAGCATCTTTTATATCCTACATTAATTATGATTTGAGGATAGTGACTTATCAAGTTAAGACCAATAATCACCTATCTCTAAACTATCACCCGTGTAGTATATAACCCGTGTAGTATATAACCCGTGAATCATATCTGCGTCAAAACTGACTGAAAATAAAAATGAGGCTAAAATTCTCTTCCGCGTAGACTTTGAAATCTTTGATAATAAGGTGTGGAACTACAAATCTTTGTCCTGGTAATTACTTCGTATGCACCGACTTCCTTACCTTGCAAGAAAAGGAGAAAAATGAACTATCTAAATTCTTGTTGATGCAGCTGTGCTGTTCTGCCCTACGGGTGCTCCCTTGCAATTAAACGGTAGTGCTTAGAGATTAGCGTCTCTAGGTGTATTCCGATTTTAGCCGGTCCTTCACTCAAGATCGTTTTCTCAGTCTCTTCTCCACGAACAACGCCAGGTCTCCTACTCGTAGACTCGTAGAGGTTCATCTTGGCTAGTTTGTTAGCAACTACGGTGGTGGCTGAACATGTGAGGTGCGCCAATGCCTCGTTTGGATGTTGGCCTTGTTGGTGTTTGTATTTTATTTTTTGATCCGCAGCTCCAAACTTTCTTAGGGCCCGCCTGCTGTCTCCAAGGGTCGAGCTTAACAATGGTTACCAATCCCCTTACAAGTCGGAACATGTCGTCACTGGCAGTGGCGGTGATAGTGCTGGATCATTGGAACATTGACGTTGGATCGAAAAATCAACCAAAACAAACAAGGCAAGTGCCGTGTGCCCGTGCGTTGCAACGGGGAAGAAGACGAACTTTTAAAAGAAAATGTTAGCAAAACCCAATTTCACCCTAAAATCGATTGAGCCGCATTACCAGCAAGTGAAGTCCGAAAGACATAATCCTCAAAGATGATCTTCCATTGAGAGAAAGAACTGATATGTACCGAACATATTTGATGTTCTGTATCAATGGAGAGACGACTAAAGTTTCATTCGGGACAGCAATCTCCACAAAGATATAATTTAGAGACATGCAACCTCATAGTGTGCTACCTTGTCCGCGCGGTGGGAGGCCTAGACCCATTGGTGCTTCCAGGAGGATCCAAAGATATTTGACCAATCCTTCGACCTCTACAACCCAGACACCTTCTTTCGGAGCTACTCCGCTTGCCGCGACGCCATCCAACATATGCTCATGCAGACGCTGCTCCTCCGCGACTTAGACCGAGGTGCGGACAATTGGGAAGCTTTCGTGCCCCTTGAGCTAGCCACCATCAACGCGCGCTCTTCTCGGCGCGAAACGCAGAAGCTCGGGGGTGTCGCCCCACGCTACAACATCGACATGACTCTCACCATCTGGGTCGACATTCTCTACGTTGAGCCCAAGGTGTTGCTCCTCGCGTGCATGATGCACCAGGCTACCGCCGACACCGCAGCGGCAGCCGACATGGCAGCGCCGACTGTTGTGTATGTATGGATGACTTGGCAGCAGCTCAACACATGTTGAGGCTGCCATGCTCTCACTCCTTCCACCGTGGGTGTATTGGGCTGTGGTTCTACAAGGCGGCGACATGCACAATGTGTCGCCGCGATATAAGCAACTACAGTACCTTGTTGGTGTCACCAACACACTAAAGTGCAAGTTTCTAGGCCTCTCGATCAGAACCTCCTCCTGATTATCAACACTTGCAGGCAGGTCATCATGTGAGCATTGTAATGGCACTCTCAGCATCTGGTCTGCTGTATCTGTAACAGAAATATCTTCCTCGAGACATCTTTTTTCCCTTGTGTTGTGCCAATCATCTCCTTCCCTTCCCTTGATGTTCCATTGCAACAAACAACTGGTAGATTGCAGCTTAAACTTTGGCCAGTAGGATTGTTTTCGTTTCAGGTCCAACCCTACGTCTGCAACATGTGCACGAAAAACCGAGAGTGCGCCAAAAAGGCTGAACTCGCACTGTGATCCGTTAAGGTGTACAAACTGAGGTGCAAATTGCCGTTGCGGCAACCGATGAGGATGATGATACCTACAACCAATGTGGTGGGCAATGTGCATGGATAGTTTCTGCTTTGGCATCGAATACATGTGCTTTATTACTTGTTCATCACATTCAGTTAAATATACGAAGCAGATTCAAGCCAAGAAATAATCATTCCATTATGCTTTCGGGTGGCTTGAGTAACAGTGATAGAAAATCAAATGTCAGCGACAAAGATGGTGATTTTTTTTTTTAGATAAGGGGGTGCGGATCCCCGGCCTCTGCATCAAAGTGATGCACACAGCCATCCGCAATTATTCATCAAAGCTTACAAGTTACAACATTGATCAAACCGAAGTCAGCCGCTCGGCAACAAAAAGTCGCTACAACTATGATGGGGGTTGCCATGATCAGAGCCGCATGCCTTGACCTCCCACCTACACGCATCATCTACAACCGGAGTACCGGTCCAGCAGACCCTCAACGCGCACCGCATGCGCGCGCTACAGAAGTCGCTATCGCCGTCTTCCTCGAACCCATCTTCAGGCAAAGATCAACGCCATGGCCTTGCAAGGCCAGCCAGCGACGTCACCATGACGCCAAACAGCACCACCGCCCTGCCCTCGTCCATTCGCACGCATCCACGCCGAGACCCCACTGCACCATGCTGCCGAGTCACCATTGTCGACGCGGAAAATGGCACGCCGCCCCACCAGTAGACTCCTCCGGGCATCACGTGTTCCAAAACAATGCCCCAAGAGGGAAAACGACACTGGAAGTGCCGCCATCGTCCGATCCGGTAGAACCAGATCTAGGGTTTCCCCTCGGAACTTTGCGAAGGTTGGTGAATCTCGGCGACGACCCCTTCAACAAGGAGACGACACCCAAAGGCGCCGTAATCGTCGGCAGAAACCCGGCTTGCACCGGCCGAACTCCAAGATCCGTCGACCACCAAAGATGGCCGGGATTTGGTCACCGCTCCTCGCCGCTGATCCGCCCGGGCCACCACGCCACCGACGCGCCGCCGCGAGCAGCCACGCCGACCTCCAGCCGGTCGGCCACCTCCGGCGAAGGAGGAGACCACCAACACCACGCCCCGGGGCAGGAGCCCCCGGTTTCCTCGTGTTGCTTGCCAAGCCCAAAGGACAAGATCCGTTGCCGGCGCCGGTGTAGAAGCAGTCTGAGGACTCGGCCCACCCAAGCCCATCTGGGCCCAGATCGGGCGCCGCCGCCACCACTGTCCTCCCGCCGCGCCGCCGTCGTCACGCCATCCCTGGCCGCCGCTGGCCTGCGCCACTGCCAGAGATCGACCGGATTGGACCGCCGCCGCCGCCCCGACCCGACCTCCGGCCGAGGATGGAACGCCGCCGCCGCCGCCGCCGCGCCACACGGGCTTTGCCCTGCGACGCCTATGGCGGCGGCTGCGGGGAGGATCTAGATGGGGGAGGGCGGAGGCGGCCGGTCGGGGGCTCCCCGGTGCGGCGCGGCGGCGCCGCACGAGGGAGAGGTCGGGGGAGAGAGAGGTCCTGTTGGTTGAGAAGTATCGCACACAAAAGAACAAATTGAAACGATAGCCTCTCAAAAAAGATGGTGATTTTGTTTACTGCTTGTTGGCATGGCTAAAATTGTGGACAATAGAAGTAGATGCTATCTGACAGTGACCATTCCCATGCAAATAGCTCTTCTGGGAGTTAGTTGGAATCATAACACTGTAACTTTCAGTACTCGGAAAAATGTCCTCAGCATATGCTTTTATATCGAGATGTAACACAGAGAAGGTTACAACGAGGGTTCTAGCATGGTAAACAGAGTTCATAACAGTAAAACGACGATGAAATGGAAATAAAAAGGAGAGGTAAAACAGGCTCGCAATCATATGATATTTACTGAAGAGGTACCGTTCGATCGTAGCTGTCGATTCTTCGTAACGTTGCCTTCCGCCATAAAAGAAGCAGTATCAATGCATCCTGGCTGTCCAGAAACACGGGACGAATTCAGTTAAAAAATAAGAAACGGGGGACAACTAGACCTTCAAAATTTTCCGTTGAGGGATTTCAGCTACTGCCAAATAGGAAGCAGCTAAGATCAAGGCTGCTCACTTGCAGTTGTCGATGAAATATTCGAGAAGGAGCGTAAGCCATGGTGGCATCAGGAAGTACCAGTAGTTCGCGCAAAGTTGCAGCATGTTGGCCTTATATAATTTTTTTTTTTTTTTTTTTGAGATTTCCTGGTCTTAGTACAGCCTTATATAATCTTGTCATAGTGTATATTGCACACATAGGTTGTGTGTGGGCCATAATGTGAACACACATAGGTTGTGTACTAGTTGTGGTGTGAACATGGCACATGAGCTGTGTCCTGAGTCGATATGCATTCTGCAATATGTTTGCAGCTGTCTAGAGGTGGTGTGTGAATAATCCTTACATAGCAGTTAAGTCACTAGCGGAAAGTTTTCGCACTAAGAGCCATATGTCACAATATTTTACATAATTGCCAATGAATAAGAAATTTGAGGCATTATCATTCAGTTAGAGTGTTAACATAATTGCTAATTTGTTTGACGACTAGAGTTTAAACTGACCGGGTAACTCACCGCGTCCCATCTTGTGTCCTGGTCCGGTTGAACCGCTGCACTAGAGAATGAGGAGGCGAGGACCAAGCTGGTTTGATATAAGCCTATGGTTATGCAAATTTTGGGTTTTGGCATATCTTGGCCTTCTGGTGTACGGCCTCAAGGATTACAAGTCGAGCGACTACTCTAGAGTAGTCGAGCCAGTAGTCTAGCAGTCGCTATTTGATTCTCTGACTCGACTCATGGGTTTGGTCGACCGGTCGATCGACATGTTACCTACTAATCGAGATTAAGTGCACTGGGAAGGATAAGTAGGCTCAGCCCATGCAGTGTAAACCTAGCTTGAGACCGAGCCCTCTGCAGACTTCACACCGAGCCGCCTAACACCAGGCTGCCGTCGCTGGCCACGAGCAATGCGACGCCGGTGGCCACACTGCTCTGCTCCTCCCTATGATTATGCTGCTCTGATCCTCTCCAAGCTCTGTTCCTCTGCCCAGTTCTGCTCCTCCCCTAGGTTTGCTTCTCCACTGCTCTGTTCCTCTGACCGGTTCTGCTCCTTCACTAGGTCTGCTTCTCCGCTGCTCTGCTCCTCCGCAGCTCCCCTAGCTCTGCTTCTCCACTGGCTGTAGCAAGTCACCATGTTGCAGCCGCAGGTGAGTAATTTCTCCCCTGTTCTGCTTCTCCCATTGCTAATTTGCTACTGGCTTTCGAAATTTCTGATCTCTGGATGCAATTGTCAGACTCAGGTTCCTCAACACCCCTCATGCCTTATTTTTTTTATTGTGTTATACTACCACTACTACTTAAGTACTAGGTATTTTTGGAGCTGGTACTGCTGGGCTAAATGTCTAGTAGAGCACTAGTCTATGAGTCGGTACACTAGGAACTCTCGACTAGTAATCCATATTAACATGGTGTTTCAGTTCAGAGTAATGATTGCAGGGACGTAACTGTGAAGGTCTGAATTCGTCAGTTAGACATACAATATTTTGATAGCATATGACAGATATTAGCCTTATGTATGTTTATTACATGGTGTGTCAGTTCAGAGTAATGATTGGAGGTAACTCAGGCAGGTAAACGAGGAAGTCTGAACTTGTCACTTAGTTTATTGTGTGGGGGACATTCTTGCAACAAATTGCATGATTTTTCATGCATTGTTCATTTGTTTGTTACATAGTTTGTTTGTGGTAAAACGTACACCTTATTCAAGTGACAATTTTCCAAGAAGGGAGAGTAACGAACACACCTTGAGTTTACTTCAGAAACATTTTCTTATCGAGAAGAAAACACTTCGTTTCAGAATTCCTTGTTAGTTTTTCACTTAATTTACATTTTTCAATGGATCTTCATTTTAATTACTTATGTTCCACTAGGTACTGATACTTTGAGACTTGTAGTTTCCAAGTAAACCTGCCATATTAGTTGATGCCAGCTTATACTGCAGATCTGATAAAGGAGTAGCATGGCGACACTCAAAGATGTGGCAACGCGGAAACCTATTCTCGCGACAATCCGTCTCTTAGTTCCCGCTGGAGCCGCCCGTCCTGCACCGCCCGTCGGACCAGCTCTACCTGATGGCGTTCTGCAAAGATTTCAACACCAGGACACAGAAGTACAAGGCAGATACTCCGATGCAGGTGACCCTGACGGCCTACAAGGACAGCACCTTCGAGTTTGTCGTCAAGTCGCCCTCCGTCTCGTGGATACTCAAGAGAGCAGCGGGCATCGAGCTCGCGAGCAGCCGTCCGGGCCACAGCATTGTGACGTCCCTCTCGCTCCGCCACGTCTACGAGATCGCTAAGCTGAAGCAGTCCGACCCGTTCTGCAAGCACATGTCGCTGGAGGCCCTGTGCAAGTCCATCATCGGCACGGCCAAGTCCATGGGCATCGAGATCGTTAAGGATCTGTGACGGGCTAGTCTCGATCACAGTTTTTTTTTTTGCGAAAAAGGAGTCTCGATCATAGTTATGTTGCTTTGATTTGCGACTAGTTTTATCAGGCCTGGAAGGTAGTAGGTGTCAGGTTACTTTTAAAGGTTGGATCAGTTTTCGTGATCAGTTTGTATGTGACACTTTTCTTCGAATACAGCCATCTGGGTATTATTAGTTGGCGAACAATAAATTTTAGCCTGTGTGCACCGTCTTTTGGAACAGATGCTTAGCACTGAACTTGCTGTCTAACTGGAAATTGCAACTTCAGTGCATTCATGTGAGGATGTTTGCTTCAGAAGCAGACATTGTTGTTATGAATTCTGTTTTGTGTATCGTAGACTTGAAGTTTCTGTGTGATAATGCTCCTCTCCACCTTGCTTGCTTGCCGGGTGGATCCAGGTGTAGATACTCTTGAACATGGTTTGGACTGTTAATTATCAATTTAATTGGTGATCTGTATCGTCTGTGCTGTGCAAGATAAACAAACAATTAATTGTGATTCAATCACGCTGTTGGGAAAGTCTAATGTGATATAAATTAACATTGCTGTTTTGTTTACCTATTGCATATATCATACACACCTGTCTGCAGTTTAGTTACGTTCTTGTGTAACTCTGTTCATTGGTTCCTATATCTGCCCCCATAGTAACTCTGTCAGCATTTCCTCGCAGATGATGTGTCTCGGCTCCTGTTAAACTTGTATCCACGAGTTGTTCTTGACTTCTCAAGTGCAGATCTTATAGGGAAATGCTGTTGTATTACCTAGTTTCTGTGATAAGAAATGCATCTGCTTCTTCATTAGTACATGGTGACACAAGGAAGCCCGCTTCCGCAGGTGGCACACGAGGAAGCGGCATCTCGAGCTGCCCAATGGAGCAGTATTGATATCTATAAAAAATAATGAATGCTCCTTTTTTAGCATGCTCATCTGCTCTCGCGAGCAGACGGGTTCTCCAACATGGATTGCCAACCGTCGTTAATAATTCTCCCACCTGACCTTCTTTTGGTCTAATTTTACTGGCATGCCACTCAAAATTCAGCATGTTCGTCCATGGTAACATTTTGTTCAATTGTCGTGCATTTTCTTTTATGCTTTTCATCTTTTGAGCAAGACATTATGTACAGAGGAACATGTACCTTTTTATATAAGCGAGATATAGTTGTCATTTTTTTACCAAGGAAAAAAGAATCAGAAGTCATGGAT
Source organism: Poa pratensis (assembly GCA_947311845.1). Taxonomy (NCBI): domain Eukaryota; kingdom Viridiplantae; phylum Streptophyta; class Magnoliopsida; order Poales; family Poaceae; genus Poa; species Poa pratensis. Next base: position 7,867,960 of record CAMZMU010000076.1, on the reverse strand, counting down.
ATTATACAATTTCATATCAAATACAGTTAGAGCATCTCCACTCGCGCCCCTCAAAGCCCCCCCTCCCCCCCAAAGGCCTTTGGGGCGCGTCGAGCCAAAAACGGCTTCCACTCGCGCCCCCCAAAGGCCAATTTCGTCCGGGCGCGCCCCAAATTTCGTCCGGCGCTACCGGCCCAACCCCCTTCTCTGGGGGCTGTGGTGGTAGCGCCGGACGAAATGAAACGCGCTGTGGGGCCACCGGTCAGTGAGAAGAGGAGAAAGCGCGCCAAACTCGCCCTCTATTTCCTTTCCCCTCCGCCGTTTCCCCAGATCCGCCATTCCCCCCCCCCCCCCCCCCCCCCCCCCTCCTCCTCTCCCTCCCGTCCTCGTCGCCATGGCTCCGCCGCGCGCGCCACCGAAACCAAAGGCCAAGGCGAAGGCGTCGACGGGAACCACGCTCGGCGTCAAGCGCAGCTACACGCCGCGGCCTCCCAAGGAAAAGCCAGAGGGGGCCGGTGGACGAATGGGAGCTGGACTGCCTCCGCGCAAGATGGGCACGACCGAGCGCAACGGGCGGCGGCGCAGCAAGGCGGAGTTGGAGCAGGCGGCGAACCTCGCGTCCATGGCGCAGGCGGGCAAAGGCTACTTCACCGAAGAGAGCAGCGCCCGGTCAAGAGGTGATAGAACATGATTTGGGAATTTGAATTTGCAAAAAAATGATTTGGGATGTCTATTTGGGGACGGCGAGTGGGGAGAGGGCGTCCCCAAACGCGCGTTTGGTCCGGACACGCCCCCAAAGCGCAAGCGCCGGCTCAAATCCGGACACGATTTGGGGGGCGCGAGTGGAGATGCTCTTATAGCTTCTTTATTTCCGTCATTTCAACCTGACCAGCAATTGCAACAACCTTACCATAAGTGTGTGCACTATTCCAACCCCGGTAGAAAATCATCCTAAGATAGTAAGATGAGACCATACTTCCTTTTGGTAATTACTCTCTGTAGCCATATCTCCCTCGTCATCCTATAATTTACGGATTGCATCGACCAAATTTCTAGCATCATATCAATCGCCCTACTGTCAACTGCTCATAAAAATTGAATCGTATCGTGTCATTAGTTTACCCGTGAAATACTTTCCGTATATTAACGTCGGATTCTCGATTCGCTGATGGAGACCGTGTGTATAAATGTGCCCCGCATGTTGACTCACCGGCCGGTGGCAAGCCAAGCGGGAAGAATTGCACGCGATTGGGTTTACGGTGATCATCATTAAGCTGAATTCTGGTGAAAGGTTCCCCATAGAGGTTAACTGGTTCACCGGCGTGGATACGGTGAAGGAGCTCATCCAGGAGAAGAAATCAATGCCCAAGGATTGCAGCGGATCTTCTTCGAGGGAACGGAGCTTCACGAGGACAACGACATCTACATGGCTTGAAGGACTACAACGACATCAAGAAGGCTCCACCCTCCTCCTCGTCAAACGCAGTCTCAGCCACAAGAAGCCGTGACAGCCAAAGCCAAGGCCCTCCGTGTCGATCGTCGCCTGTGCACCAAGCGTTGAGTCATAATAAGTTCATTTCTTTTGCATCAAATTAGGAAGGCCAGATATGAAAGTCCCTCGCCGTCTTAGATTTGGTTTAAGCCTTCAGTTTTCATTGCTCGTGTTATTAGTAGTACTTGCTCGCAGTTGATGTTTAGCTTTTATTTCGCCACGATCAGACTTGCCTCGATCGATGACAAACCAAGGAATAAGAGATATTTGACGCGTATGTCCGCATATGTCATGGTAAACCGTTTGCATTCGTGTCAATCTACGTGGTCACTTCTCGAAAACCTAAATAGCGACTGAGACGTCCGCATATCTCATGATAAACCGTTACATCCGTGTCTTGACTCTTGATTCGTTGCAGGGGAAATTTAAGCGAGGCTCTTGGCAGTATGAGCCCTTTCCGGCACGCCGAGGCCGGATCATATGCCTTTCGAGAAACTATGTCACTGTGATCTTATTAGAGCATCTCTAGCATAACCTGCAAAACGCGAACCCGCAAAACAGTTTTGCAGGTCGCGCAACTCGCGTTTTTTTACTCGAAACACGGCCGGCGGAGCAAAACGCAAAGCAGAACCGCAAAACAGACCGCGTTTCGAAACTGCATATACAAAACATGAAGTACACATGAATGTCATAAAAAATGGAATGATAAATAAATTAGACCTAAATTATAAAGATTAATATTACAATAGTAGGATATTATGAATCCTCATAAATAGTTTATTACAATAAAAATTTGAATCACACGAATTAAACAATAATTCAATATAAGATGTTGTAGAATAACAATATTGTTTGAATCAAACAGCTCAAATGAACGGACTCGATCGTAGTATCTTCGCCAATACGAAGATACTCATCGGCATAGTCAGCCGGGACGCCATAGGCAATGACTCTCATTGCGGCGGAGATCTTCTGGTACGCGCTGAATCCCATCAACCCCGCGGCATTCCTTCGACGGGTAAGTACCGACACTTCACCTCGCAAGCATCTACTATCTTCACGAAAAGAGAGCGGCGCATACGGTACCTTCTTCAGAAGATGTGAGTCCGGGTACGTCGGGATGTCGTCGAAGTAATCGCGCATGAGAAGCTCGTTGCTGTAGAAGCGGTTTCGCGGTATGCAGAGGCGGCCAACCTTGGATCCTTGTCGCCGCTTTGCATACGGTCTTCGAACTCCTTGACGGCGAGGACGGCGACCACCATTTGCCGCCGCCGGCTTTCGACAGCGTCTCCACATCGGAGTCGTCGGAGGAGGACGAATCGAAGAGGACGAACTCTTCCTCCGGGCTCAACTCCATCTGAAACGGGCAAGGCATATTCACTAAATACTACTCCGGCCGAAATCAAAGCGAAATCGAGCGGAAAAGGACTCACCGGCAGATCGGCGGCGGCGGCGCAGATTTGGGTTCTCCACGGACGGGCTAGCCGGAAACCGGGGGCAGGGTACCTCCGCGGCCGAGGCAACTCGCGTGCGGCGGGGCGCCTTCAGATGCGGCCGGGAAAAGGAGGGAATCGCAGCGGCGGCGCTGGCGGCGGCGGCGAGATGGGGAAGAAGAGAAATAACGCGTGGTGAAAACTTCCACCCGCGAAACCGTTTGACCAAATGAAGGACCCCCTCGTTCGGCGCCGAAATCCGCGAAAAAGCCGTTCCGAGGCGCGGATTCACGGGCTCCCGCAAAATCTTTTACGGGCGGTGAGTTTTGCGGGTTTGTTCTCCGCGTTTTTGCGGTTTTAAATCCGCATCGGGCGGTTATTATGCGGGTTTGCCCCTTTTGCGGGTTCTGCTAGAGATGCTCTTAGAGGTTGGCGCATGCTAGGCGTCGGTCGGATGATCCGTGCGTGAGGATTGGTCTTTCCTAATATGGCACAAACTCCTAACGGACTCCTTCAGATATCCTAGATTTTGTAATACACACTATTACCTAAGGACTCTCCTGATCTCCCTGACTCCCTGGTTCTAGTCCACAACAAGCGTGTTCCATAGAGTACGTTGAATTAAATCAGGGCTATGTCACGGCGGGAGGGTGGGGAAACTCTGGTTCTCGCCTGTATATAGCTAGGTTCGGTGGGTTCGTCGCTGGCGGCGCCGTGGGAGGGAGGGTGCTGTCGGTGTGGTTTGGGCGGCGGAGATCTTCTCCGGTTGGTGGGGTTCCGCGGAGCCGGCCACTTCTCTGTCTCCTCCGGGTGCTCGCATCTCAGCGGAGATGCCGTGCGCCTTCTTCCACGTGCCGGAGTTCGCATGGCGGCGGCTCCGGTTGTTGATTAGTTCTTGTTGCAGGTGTGGAGCTCCAGATCGAAGGCGACGGCGGCGTCGCAAGGTGGAGGCCCTTTGGGTTCGAGGTTCGTCGACATCCCCACCGCCATGGGACTCCGTCGATCCAAGGTTGCAGAGGAGGGATTGGCGGCGGCGCGCCGGCGGCAACGTCTTCTTCGTCTCCGTGGTCCTTCCTTATCCTTAAGGACCTGGTTGTAATTTCGTTTATCTCGAGGATGGTCTTGTAGGTTGCTGAGTAATACACTTGTGCTTGCTCGCAAAAAAAGGAGTTAGGTGTTTCTGCTGGCCAATGGACAAATCGCAACTTAGCAAGAGGTTTTGCATGCCTGAGTGCTAATGTCGTTGAAAATTGTTGTTTATAACTTATGTATGGATGCATTCAGGAATACTCTAAGGTGTTTAATTATCAGCATTATCAATGCAATGCGCTTCAACAGGGGTGTGTGCAGAAA